>VZRU01009149.1:241555-321349 GCA_013398155.1 Pedionomus torquatus | reverse complement strand
AAAAAAAAAAAAAAAAAAAAAACACAAACCAGTTTGGCTGTGAGAGCTTGTTTGCCTACCAGTACTGAAAAGCGCAGAGCTTGAATGGATGCAGAGGCAAAGGCCCGCCTTCCACCGTAGGGATTTCTCAATAACTTTCCCAAGTTTGAACGTAAGAGGGGATTTACTTATTTATTTTTATGAACTGCTTCACGCTCCCAGGATGATTTTCTAAAGGTAAGTACTTCATGAAGCCTCTTCGGTACCCGGCCAGCCGGTGGGGAGGGGTTGGAATGGAGGGGGGGGCGAGGGCAGAACAGAACAAAGCCCTGCCCGAAGGAGCGCTCCCGCCCGCGGAGCCCGGCGGCCGCAACGCACCCGGGCGGAACCGGGAGCCCACGGCAAAGCGACAGGCGCGGGAGAGACGTGGGCACCGACAGAGGAGGAGATGATTAGGGGGTTGCTTTATTTTTTCTTTAGGAAAAAAAAAAAAGAAAAAGAAAATGAAAGGAAGAAGGAAAGTCAAACCTTGGGAGAGGAGGGCAGGCGCCGCAAAGGGTTAAGGGAGCGCTGCCTCTCGCTGGGAGCATTTGCATACCATTACATCATGCAAACCTACATTCCTGCATTGACAGAGCAAGTCCAAAATATGCCTTTTGCGGCTGTAGAATCTCCCCCCACCCCCCCTTTCCTGTTCCCTCCGCACCGCGGAGCAGAGCTCCCCGTGGGCTCCTACTTGCCCGCATTCACGCTCTCCTCCTTTGTTGTGAACGCGTTTTAGGTGTGGAAAAGTTGCACAAGAGAGAAGTTTAACAGCGTGTTCTGGACGGTGAGTGACTCCCCAGCCCCAGCTATACGTTTTCCACTTTCATTCAATAAGTTTAGACTAGTTTCCATTCACTCAACTCAGGAAACCACAGGCGAGGTTTTAAACTAACAATCAATTCTAAAAATACCCCTTCAGCTACCGCTTTGTAAACGGCAAGCAAACACAACAACTTTCTCCTCCAGCCCAGCAACAACCAGTATTTTAAGTAACAGTTTAAAAGCTCAAATGTTCATAATATACGAGAAAGCATACAAAAAACCAGCAACAGAAACATTATATATTAAGTTAAACTTTAAAAAGTCTTACTGTTTTGGAAAGCCATTTTCACCAGTCTGGTCTATAAGAATTTTTTCCCTGATGTTTCCAAGAATTCCTATTAGTCCTATTAGTCCTTAAGCAGTGATTTAGAGTTAATCTCCAAACCAGCACAAGCAAACTAATCCCTGTGGGTCATATTCGCTTTCCACACAACAACTGAGATCTTCTTAACATCTTGATCTCTTCGTATGTATTTTAGGACATGTGCATCTTTGTCCTCTCAACTCAGATCAAAGTTCTTTGCAAGTATGAAACGAAACGAAAAATAACGACTAGAGTTTGTGGGTTTTTCTAAAAAAAAATAAAATAAAATTTAAAAAATCCCCTTTTAATCACTCTGCAGACATCCCTTTAAAGCTTCTGCTGATTGGATTACAGCCTCCCTTGGCAAGCCTCTTGAATGGTGACATAAATGCAGGCACTCCAGTTATTTGTATGTAAATAGGGGTGCTGCGAGGGTGTAGTTTTTCTGTAACTCGATACCGGGGGCTGAGCAGGGAGCGCGGGGGCTGCGGGACGGGCGCTGCGCTCCGCGGGGCCGGCGCCTCCCCCCGTGTCCCCCGGGATGTGGGTGGGGAGGAGCCGGAGCTGCCCCAGGGGCGCCGGCGAGAGCGGAGCCCCGGCTGCTCCGTGAGCGCCCACCCCGCTCCCTCTCCGTGTGGGTGCTGCTGTCCGGAGAGAAAATTCAGGGGCTTGGGAAAGACGGTCTGCAGCGTGGGAGGGGGTGAAGTAGCCCAGAGAGGGGCAGAGATACGGGGCAACTGCAAGCAATTAATAACTGGACCGGTAATGTTTGGAAACGTCCGCCCTTAAACACCTGAAGACGAGCGTTGCACCACTGTAAGGAACTGAGGAAGCATTTTCTTCAGGAGTGTCATAGAATCATAGAACGGTTAGAGTTGGAAGGGATCTTAAAGCTCATCGAATTCCAACCCCCCTGCCCTGGGCAGGGACACCTCCCACCAGACCAGGTTGCTCCAAGCCCCATCCAGCCTGGCCTTGAACCCCTCCAGGGATGGGGCAGCCACAGCTTCTCTGGGCAACCTGCTCCAGTGCCTCACAACCCTCACAGTAAAGAACTTTTTCCTAGTATCTAATTTAAATCATGTTCTTTGTGAAAGGTAAGGTGGGGAATGATAAAAAGCCATTCCAGTTGAGCTGCAAAATACATTAGATGTTATCCTGCTCTGCAGCTTATCCAGCCAGAGCAGGATTACTCTGATGAAATGCTCTCATCAAAGGAAAAGCTGCATCTAGGAGTGGTAATTTCAAAGAATTCCAGACATTGTTTTGTGATCGTGGGAGGCTGGAGCAAAATGGGTGGTGCACGTTTTAGCAATCCCGTTCTGTTTAATTAGGTGCCACAGCCTAATCCTCTGTGTTTCAGGTAAGGAGCGGAGTGTTTGCTCACAGCACACTAATCTGGCAGAGAGGCCCCATGAAAAAGAGATGAGAAAATTCATCGCTGAACACAAACGGTAGAGAAATGCCCAAGAAAGCGAGAATCTGATGCAAAACACCAAAGAAAGAAAAGA
Source organism: Pedionomus torquatus (assembly GCA_013398155.1). Classification (NCBI taxonomy): domain Eukaryota; kingdom Metazoa; phylum Chordata; class Aves; order Charadriiformes; family Pedionomidae; genus Pedionomus; species Pedionomus torquatus. Next base: position 318,688 of record VZRU01009149.1, on the reverse strand, counting down.
CTGCATAGCTGTGCTGCAATTGCCATCCTTCCTTTCACAATGGTCCAAGCTGAAGAAAGATGATGTCCCTGTTAAGAGCAGGCAAACATAACTACACACAAACACAACTACAGGAAACCCTTCAAAATCCAGGAAAGAGTAGCAGCAGTAGGTCAAAGCAAAGGCCCATCCATTCTAGCATACTGTCTCTGACAGCAGCCACACTTCACAGAAGAATATAACAATACAAAACTGTGGAAGGCCTCTGAGACATTTTTCTAGCGGGCAATGATTTGAGCACACACTTTCCAAAGCTGCAAGAGGTTTGTATAATCATAGCCAGGTATTTTTGCTCCTTTTAAAATTCTTCCAATTACACTTTGAGCTGGTGTAAACTTTTTGAGTTCCCTACACCAAGGACGTGTGCAAGGCATCACACAATTCAACTAGCTATTGCGTGAAGAGCAGCCATTTTAATTTAAGCTGGATCTGCCTCTCGCTGCTTTCACCAATTCCCACTATTTTTGGGGTTCTGGAGAGGTAGCAAGCATTACTGCTCACCTTGTCACCCACTATTTTATATATTATAGTTTATCCCTCGTTCAGCTTCTTTTTCTGGGACAGACAGTCCTACTGTACTCTTTTCTCCCTGAGAGTCTTTCCCATACCCGTCATCACCTTTTTCCATGTTTTCCCCATTTTTCTGGTCCCTCAGCACATCTCCTACAGCTAGAGATGCCAAGAGCACAGGGTAGGTGCTCTTTTCAGAGGCCAATGAGAAATACAGGCTCTCTGGCAGCAGGAGAGAAGGCATCCTGTGGCTTGGGGAAGAGTCCCAGGCAAAACGTAATCACACTCTGGGATCCAAATGGGCATTTGTCATTGGGTTTGCTAAAGATCCCCAAAGCTTTTGCCACTCCCTTGTCACAGCTTGTCCAGAGTTGCCTGATGGAAAAGTAGGATGCTTCCAGTTGGAGCCAAGGTTTTGGTTTCCCACAAGTATGGAGAAAAGCCAATACCAAACCACTGAAACTTTTATGAATCTGTAAAATTTTATGGAGATAAACTCAGAAAATGCTTGAGCATAAAAATATAATAAATTAAAAGCCTCCCAAAATGATCAATAACAGACGTTCATGCATAGGAATGCCCTGACCTGTCTTAAATGCACTTAAACTGCTGTACTTCGGCACCTACTCTGGGATCAGGCAGCATGCACTCATGTCCTATTAGGACATCTGTCTAATCTGCCAGGAATTGATTAGCATGATACTTAATCCTACTGAGAGAGGAATCTCCATTAAATAGGTTTAAAACAGTGTCCTTAATTACACCCAAAATGTTGTTATCTACTGAAGACCAAGTCAAAAAAATTAAAAGCTGAACATTAAATATTTCTTGACAACGGCTGTCTAAAATTCTCAACACCTGAGCTGTTTGATGGTTGGGATATTTTTCCCTTCGCTGCTCACATAGTCTCACCCCTCTTTGAGGCAGTTCCTAGTGTTGCTGTCCCTTTGCCTCTGGGACAGCAGCAGCTCGTGAGGGGTGGGCTGTTGTGACAGAGCTCATTGCTGGGTTGTGGCAGTCACAGCAGGGCTCTGGCATCCTCCACCAGATTACAACTCTCACACCCACCGGGAGGGATGCTCCAAGGCTGAGCACGTGACTGCGGAGGAGAGGGCTACCTCCAGGCTTCCCCCAGATGACTCGGGTTGTGCTTTAGCATGGCTGATCCCTGGCTCCCCATGAACCCCACAGCCACATGTCGCACCACTGGGGCTTCCAGCTGCACAGGAAGCCATGGGGTGCAAGCTCACATCTGGAGATGGTAAGAGGAAAGACCCAGTTCTTGCATTCTCAGGTTTCACATTTATAAGATTTGCAATCTCTTTAAAAATAAAGGCAGAGCACATGTTCAGTGTGCATCAGAATCGCTCTATATTCCTCTACAAACTTTCTGCTACATATACAGATTACTCTTAATTTTGTTTTCCCACAAAATCATGTTCCCATATTTCAAAAAAAGATCATTTCTTTTTTCTTTTTTGTTTGTGGTGTAGCAGTTTCCCAGCACTTAACCTCATTTGGGCAGATTTGCCAGAGTAGTCTAGGAAAACAAAAAAAAACATCTCCCAACCAGTCTGACTCCAAACCAAACTGTCCTCAGCAGCAAAGTTACACAATTTCCATGCAAATACTTATTTTGTGGGCACAGCAAGACACAGACACAAGCCAACAGCTCCTTGACATTTGCCTCTGAGGTTCTGCTTTCCAAGCCTTCAATTTCTCTTACGAGAGAATCTTTGAGGATTGTGGCATGTTGATACATCATTAAGTTTTGGCTGAAGAGCTTTGGCTGGTGACATGAAGTTAGCCAAGTGAGGGACAGCTCAGATTTGGGTGGCAAATTTGTGCCCTTCTCTCACTCAGAAATCAGCTCTCTGGCTATGAGATTTGTCAAAACGCATTCCCTTCTTGAGCACACTCATTTCAACTGGTGTAAGTGGATGTCCTGTATATAAATACTCTACCAACATTAAGGAGTTGTGAGGATGGGTATCAGTATATTGTCTTTACAGAAGTGTAAGCCAGGAAAGAGAGACAGGTCAGTTGAGGTTACTACCTCAAAGCCTGTAATTTTCTGCACGCCTCACACACTGTAATGCTTCAGCATAGATTAATAAATACCTATTATTTGATGGGAAAGCTCCCTTTCAGTGTTAGGATTGAAAATGACCCTGTTATACATAAACCAGTCTCTTAGCTCCCCTATCACAACATCATAACTATAAAAGCCTTCCACAGATTTGGCCTTCAAAATCAAATGATCCCATACATTATAAGACATGTTTTACACCTTTGATTCTAATATTCTGACTCCATATAGGAGTGTTTCTCATCTGTACCTTGCCACATGCTGTGTAGTGAAATATGGCAACAGTTAGTGCTCTATTAACTAACACTATTATGCAGCAGCTTGCCAGTCAGTTAAAACAATACAGTATTTTGAGCAGTACAATAGCCTAAGAGAGCTATTTGGAAAACACAGGTGTACAGTAAGAACATTCTCCATTTGGAACTGTAGCAATGGGAACACAATAACAAACTGGAAACAAATCCAAAGCCTCGATGCATGAATTAAACAGGAGCTGCACACAATGAGCTTCACTAAATAGCTTTTACACCTTACTGCTTAAATGCTATAAAAGTTAAAGTAAACATATCACAGAAATGAAGAAAGAAACTAACTAAAGAAGCAGAAGAAAACTGAACCCAGTCACTTGTTTTCGTACTAGAGAAGAAAAAAAATGCAGTTCTAATGTAAGTGAATCAGGACATAAAAACCACGCCTTCAGAACACTGGCAGCATCTTCATCAACTCAAGACCTTCCTATTTCTGAATGTTACCTGAGAACCTAATCCTTCCACGGCCTCTGGAATCCCGCAGTTCTTGGTGAAATACATAGAGACTCCTGCACATCCAAACCAGGGGAGCTCTGACCTAACAGGGGGTGTTGGTAGCAGGGAGAGAGGGAAGCAGTTGCCAAAGGAGTTTTAAATACTTGAGGACCACTGAAGCCATGTGAAACCTGCCCAGCACCGAAGAGTGAGCTGGGGCAGGCAGGCTGCTAGTGCCTGTACCACAGGAGACTTAAAGGCACCAAAAATTTTATTACAAATCACCGCCACATTTCATTCACTGCAGGATGATACAGATGAAATCTCAGCTACAAGGTACTTACTTAATACTAACAAACACCAACATGTTGATTCCAATGCAGCATCCTCTTTATTCAGGACAAAAGTAATCTGATGTGGTTTTACTGAATGTCATGACTTAAATGGTACTTTAAAAAAACAAAACAACCCCACCCTAAAATAAAACAAAAAAAGCCCCCGAAAATGCTTCTTTCCCGGCTAAGGGTCCATTGTCAATGTGAATCAACCATTTCAGAGCTTAATTCACATCAGTATTTTAAAAAACAACCACAATCTCATTCTTTCTGCTGTTCACTTTCACTAATAGCAATTTCTTCCCAAGTGTTTTGATAAATTACCCTTCTGTCCAATAGTTAAATTTTCAGTTACAATAATAAAACAATTCTCCACTTTATAAAAGCAGCAGCAAAAGACCATTCCAAGAAAGTGGACGTGATTTGATTAAAAATCAGGAGTAGGAAAATTCAGAAAAAGTTAGAGGATTATCAGCAATAGCTCCGATAATTGTTGAAAGCGTGCTTAATTGTAAAGCAGAAATTACTGTTAGTGGGATAATAAGAAAATTATCTGAAAGGATTAATTTTCAGAGAGATGAAAAAGAGGAAGAGTTAAATATTACTGCAATACAAAAATGCACAAATACCTTCTTCAACATCTGACAAATATTCAGCATCACTGAGTATTTCAGGGGCATTGGCCTTACGAACTGCATGATTTAAATAAACAAAATAATTAAATAAAAGTATAGACTATCGATGTGTCAACAAAACTAAGTAAAACAATAACAAATATGTATATACAACATATGCAACTAATACTATTTGGTCATTGCTTTTCCTTAAATTTTTCTTAAAACAAATTGAAAAATAAGCAAGAGGGTTTTTTTCTTTTTTAATACCTTCATCATCAGACATATCAAGAACTTCATTCATGGTTTCAGGTACATTCATTTTGTGCTTTTCTGTAACAGTCTGTGAAAGAAAAATAAAATCATTTCAGAGCGCAAACAGCATTTACTATACATTTAAAAGACTATAGAAATAAGTAATATTATATTTATGTTTTAAACTATATTTACATTTCTACAGCAGAAAAAAGCGTGAGCTGAAAGCCTAGAAGATGATGATATCAAAATAAGAAACAAATGCACTGAAAAGAGGTTCGCGTTACAGGGTGGAACAAGAAGTCTTTAAATATTTAGTCATCTAAATTTTGAGCAGGAGTATGTCATCACTATTTAAACTAAAACTTTTTTTTCTTGGGGGGTAAGGGGGGGGGAACATTTCTCTTTTTCATTAGAAAAACGCTGCAGTCTGGGAGCTGGCTTAATCTATATGATTTTTTTTCAGAGGTGCCTCAGCATGAATTGTGTGTTTTTCCCCACAAATGAGAACACTTGTAACCACATGCTAAATGATAGCCCTTCGAAGAATTTGTGCATGAAAGACACTCAAAAGTAGTCAGTTGATTTTCATCTGAATGTTTCTATCGATTCAGACTCAAAGTCCAATAGAAAAGGAAATTAGAAGCAGAAAAAAAAAAATTAAGAATGCCTGAAATCTGTTCCTAGAATACCTGTGTACCCCTCAAATGACACACAGGCAAATTCTACACTTCGGCTGGGGTACTGCACAACAAGCACTCATGAAGTTTCCTGTCACACAGGAGACCCTGCAGAGTTACTATGCAAGTAGTGCAATGGAATAAAAACAACAACAACAAAATCAAACAAATAAAAAAAACACCAAGGAAACTTCAGACCAAAACCCACCCTCATCTTTTTCCAGTTTTTACTATTTTTAACCACCATTAATTCTCACCCTTCATATACAAACAAGAAATCATTTTTAAGTTCAGAAGAACAAAATAGCATTTCCATTTTCATTTCTTTTCAAATATTTCAGCTTTTTTTCTGACCTCATGAATACTTATTTGGCAGTTCACATTTCTTAGGCTGCTGTCATGACTTGATATAGGCAGAAGAGGTCCTGCCTGCTCAAACGTCACAAAACTTATCAAAAGCTTCAGACATTTCATCTTGTGGGAATTACTTACAAAGCTTTTTAACACATTGCTCTAAAACCGGCAAAACCTCAGGACTTTGTTTTGGGTTTGCTTTGTTTTGTTTTCAGGCACTGAAGCGTTTGGTAATGATTTGCTGTAAGCTACTGAATTATAGACCACAACCACGAAAGTCACAGGAAGAAAAAGCACATGCAGCAGCAGAGCTAAAATCTGTCTGTCATCCCAAATGCCCATCGGACTGTAACCACCTGCTTGCACTGGCAGACTGCACAAAGGGGAGATGACGAGACACAGAACACACAGTGACTGGTTTTCATCTCTGATCTCTGATACACCTGAAAATACATACGTGTACATACTTCTCTTTCTTCTTTGTAGTCAGAAAAAAAGAGTTGCAGAAAAGAAAAAGCACACTTGGAGCCAATTCTCTGAATTTATATTCTTAAGATTCAATTTTGGCTTTACTCCTCTGGTGGTACATGGAGGCTCCTCCCCTCCTCTTTTGCAGAGAGCAATGAACAAAAGATCTTTCTAAGAAATATCTTGGATTCTGTGAGTCACCATATTTTTGGTAGCTTGTAATACTTGACCATTGCTAATCCCGTTAATCTCTCCTGGCCAATGCTGCAATCAGCCTTCCTGAGAGGCAAGACAGACAAGCTGGAGCTCCTGTACAAGTTGGTGAATGCGTATCCAGGGTTGCAGGAGCTGATTGTGGCTGCTTGCAGAAGACGGCCTTTCACCAGCTTGCAGAAGACAACAGAAACTATGTAATTTAAGTACATTCCAACCACTTTTTAGATTGGAATAGGTTTTCTTAGGCCAAACACAAATCATTATACATCAAGGGCAAACCTTCTCAAAAGGCAGAAGCAGCTTCTATTTATGTAAGTCTATAGGAATGTCTTTTCCACTACAAACAAGCCCATATTTGTGTGATTTGTGCCCTAAACAAGAACATGTGCAGAAAAACACGGCAGCTATGACCAGTCATTTACACTATATATTTTCTGAATGGATGCATACGTCCTAATAACGTCTACTACCTTAAAAATATATTGCTCATATTTGACTTAATTTCCACTTCATACTGCTAAAAGGAAATAGGAGGAAATTAAACTGGAGTTTCAGTGACACGTAACAAAACAAAGCTGAATACACTGGCTTAGGAAAAATTCTTCCTTTCACTTCTGAACTCAGCTGTACTTACAATTGTAGTCATGGTCTCTTCTGTCACCACCTTCAATGTGTCAACGACCGAAATGTAGCCAAGTCGCTTAGCGATGGCGAGGGCAGTGTTTCCATTCTAGCAATTAAAGCGTTTAGATCAAAAAATGAATGTTAGCAAGGAAAAGTGTACAAACTGCTAATTAACCATAGAAGAATGCAAAATAAAGGCCAAATAAATGTTTACATGGTGGGGATTGAAATATATTTTGGGTAGTAGGATATATAACTAAGTTTTTAACTCTTTACAGAAACAGGATGAAAATGAAAAGATTTTCAGATGCTTGCTGTTCCAGTTTTGGAAGAGTTGACGGCACAGATGACATGGGGGTGATGGGAACAAGCTTCCTCTGCTCTTTTCCTCTCCCCCAACATACATTTTTTTTCCACATTTCCCTTGCTTAAAGGCTTTACGCGGTCTGGGACAGCTGAGCCTGAGGGGGAAGTGGTGTTCTCGCAGTAGACCCCTTGCACTTACCACAGTGAGCTCGTTGGGCGCCGCGCCGTGCTGGAGCAGGACATTGATGATGTGTGTGTGCCCCTGCTGTGCAGCCTGGTGCAGCGGCGTGTACCCGTTCTGCGGGGAAAGGGAAAGGGAAAGGCTGCAGCGGACACAGCGCAGAAGCTGCCTCCACTGAATGAGCGAGGCAGAGGCGGAAAACTCACCTTCGTTTTGGCATTAACTTTTGCAGAATGTTGCAGAAGGAAGTTAACAATTTTTATGTTTCCGTAGTGGCAGCCAACGTGCAAAGGAGTGTATCCCATCTAGAATGAACATAAGTAATTAGTAAATATGAATATTCCACAGGTCCCCTGACAAAAAAAACAGACATGAAATAGCAAAAGTCCTTTATTTTTTTTTTTTTTTTTTTATATTTATATATATGTGTGTATATATATATATTTATTTTATTTCTTTGGCGTATGTGAAAAATCCTCCATCCTTAGAAAAATTCCACACTGCCACTGTTGATTCAAGTCCAGTTCTTTGTGCACCTCTCTGAATGCCTTGTATTTCTGTCATCTTCAACACATTCATTAAGGATTTGCCTTCCTCTCCAGTGGTCAGACTGGGGCAGAGCCCAGCTTTTAAAATTAACATGTGTATAATGCCTTGCACAATGAGCCTCACATGCTTGGTGTTCCTACAGTGTGATAATACCCAAATAAATAAAAAAAGTAAGTAATAACAACTTTCTAAAAACCAGGCATGCTGGGGGCTGCCTCAGCCACGGTGCAATTTGCAGCTCATCCCTTTTGACTGAAACACCTGGAAGGTAAATCTAAAACAATTTGCCAGCTCTGCCAGAACAATATAATCCTACACAAACTGGAACACCAGCTGGTGAATTGAGGCTCTATGACAGAAAGGTCTAATTTTTCATGTGTCTGTCCTTGTGTTACACAAACTGGAAGAAATGGCTTTTCCTTAGCAACTGCGAATATGAGAAACTTGACTGTATCCTTTTTGTCCCTAGTACTTGTTTTTCATTTCAAGTGGACAGACTAAAACTGTTTGTCAACACTGGGATTTCCCCAGTAGATGCTCTAAACACAACGAAATGGCTTTTACCGTAAAGTATACACACACTTTGGAAATTTTTCTAAAACCAATAAGTACAAGAAAAATATCACTTACAAATCTGACAAGATTTGTTAAAAAATTACTACTGTTTTCTACAAATTACTCCTGGTAGCAAAGCAGGAGGCACTAGGCTGACTCTGAACTCACTCACTTTAAAACCCACATATTTAAAACAAGTCAAACATTGTGTTGAAACCTGTTAATTGTAATAAACACTTTAATCAACAGTTAATGTTTAACATACAATGCAATAAAACAAAGAGGACCAAAGCTTGCTCTTGCTGCTTTTTTTCCTAATCTCTTAGTCCATGAGCACACTGTTAGCAGTTCTGAAAAAGCTGGACTGACTTGAGATATTTAACGTATTGGGAATGATTAGATTATCTTTCTTGAAGTAATTATCTTTTCCTGCCTTATCTTCCCTGCAAGACAACACTATCTCTTCTGCCTTAACAAACATAATCAACCTAGAGCCATACAAAAGATAGTTTGGGAGATGGCAACCTCTAAATAGGACTCTAAAAAGGAGTTATTTTTCTCCATGGCATGGAGAGAGGCCGCTTCTCCCCAAACTTCCCCCCCAGTCATACTAATAGCTTGATGGGTTTCCAGCAGATGCTTTGCTTGGCTCACAGAAAGGAATTAATGGGCTTCCTCCTCTCCTGAGGTGAGTCATCGGGATTCCTTTCCTCTTAAAGGTCAGGTTTCATGAACCCACTTGACCAGCTCTGAGATACCAGAAGGGTCATCTTAGCCAGTGTTCACATGGGGCATCACCATTTTGCAAGCAGGGTGAAACTACACAGCCAGTGTAATACATCCTTTTGCTCCTCTGTGGGACTTCCCATGTGGTATTGGCCCCATGCTCCTTACCAGTTTTTACGGAAAAATCAATTACTAGGCTGTAAAAGTCATATCTGATACTAAACACGCTAAAATACACTGTGTACGTGCTCTACTGTTAATCTACAAGAATTCTGCTTTCAGAAAAAGGGTAAGAGGTGAGGCTGTCCGAGATCATTAATTCCAGTAGCAGAAAGGTCAGTCATAATATATATGTGGAAACATGGCCATATTGCACGTCTTGGCTGCTGGTAGAGTCCAAAGCAGCAACGTGGCCAGACGAAAAATACACTACATGCGACTGAACAATCCGCAACCATATCCAAAAGCCAATCTCATGAGTAGAAACACTGAAAAATGGGCTGGTATTGTCTTGACCAGGCTCCTATTCCTTTCATCAGTGTCTAAAGGTGAAAAAGTGCCTTTGCTTTCCTGTACCAAGAATAAAAGCCTGGTGCCCAAGAGATAGAGGCACACAAGGAGTTAAAAGCTGCAGCCTGTCATCCTTCAGTTGTACATCCATGTCAATGACATGCAGTCAGGCTAGACAGCCTGGTCAAAAGCACTGAGAAGGCAAGTCCAAGGTTCAGTAGCCAGCTTTATACCATATATTCAAACCATGAGGTCAAAGCTGCTCAGAAGAAAGAAAGAGAAAACCTCAAACATGAACTATTTCCACTACAGGGAAGTTTCAAATGGGTATAGGCACACAATTTTCTTCATGTCACTGTGCCTCTCATGCTACTTCATACAAGGATATCTAATTTCAGTTGTATTAATACCTGCTAGGAGATAGTAGCTGTGCCAGTTACTTTAAATTAGGGTGTGTATTTTTTTCTTTAGTTAATTATATACCCTTTGCCTTCTAAAGAAACAACTAGCTTTGACAACCAGGAAGAGTTAATCATTGCAAGAAATAGCGCCGGATCCAAATTCCATTGGCATCAGCAGAATGAAACTTTCCGTTGACTTAATATGAACATTGGATTAGATGCTTCTGCTTCTACAAATCCAAAGATAATCTCAGATTAAAACATGCCCAAACTATCAAAATATCAGTTAACAAAAATACTGTGAAACCTCCTCCTACATAAATTTAATTCCCTTCTCCCCCTTCAAAATACAGGCCTCTTAACATGATCTGCAAGGTCAACAAAAATCAGACATCATAAAACCAACTGTGGAGATGAAATCCAAAATCAAGGGCCACCTGCTGGGAACCCCTGCTAATAACCTTAAAACATTAAAATCTGGAGAATACCGGAAAGCCGAGACCAGCTGATCTCAAATTTCCCTTTGAAGTGGTCTGTAAAGGCTCCTCTCTCCAGCCTGTTAACAATGAATATTGAAGGGGAACCTATCAAATCCATGATATTTACTGCACTGCAACATCAATTTCCTTCTACAGATGGTATGTACAAAGATTTACATGTGGTACCCTTCATAATTGTCTAGAGGACTAATTATCAATACTCTTTGTCACTCCTGACCAGCCTGCTGTTTAAATCAAAGACTACGTGAAAACTTCTCTTTCTCCTTCATACACATTGCAGAAATCATGACATTTGCATGGTGATGTGGTCTCTATTCTTTTTCCTGCAGCTCCTTGTGTATCAGATCTGAAGGAGACTCTGAAGCTCTTGGTGGTGCTGGCCTGGCCAGGTATGGCAGCCAGAGGCTTGTGCACTGAAAGGCAGCTCCTCTGCATCACGCAGAGAAAGGCATCTCAGGCATCACACATGTTCCTGAGTAGCAACGTGGGCACCTGCTAGCCCGGTGGCAAAATACCAGTTTCCTGCCTGATCTCCCTGGAGGGGCCTGGGAGCTTTCTTTTAAGTTTGCCATACCCTGTGGTCATCTCACATCATGCCGTGTTCGATGAGGCAGTGCATAACGCAGCACACAGTCACTGACAGCAGAGTGACAGAGATCTGACACAGGGGGTCACATCTCACTGGGCAATGTTAGATCTCATGAGCCACCAGAAGACATCTGTCATGCTTACAGTCAGCAATGTTTGTAGTGAAGGCATTGGTCAAAATAAAACTAATCAGCAAAATGCCCTTTTAATGTTTGAAACCCAGAAAGGCTACACCATTTGCTTCTCAGCTACAGAACAGATTCCTGCATTCAACTGGTTCTGGCTCAGGAAGGTATAACGCTTACACTTATACCCCAAAATCCTCACAGAAAACAGATATTACATTAACTTTTCTGAAAGACCCCAACTGGCAGATTCTAAAATCACACAACCAAATTTGCTATAAAAGTAGCCACTCTCACAGCTACTTGAGATTGCTGCTTTCATTCTCTATAGAAAAGTGTCCAAGAAGCTAAAATATTTTGCTTCAAAAGCTATTAATAATTAAAAAAAAAAACAAACATCCAAAACCAAACCAACCCAGCCCCACAATTACATACATTTCTGCACAGCAGTTTAGGTTCAGAGTTATTTTTACTGGCAAAGCACTGTGGGACTTAGTAGACATCCTAATATTAAAACCGTTACTTCCAAGAAAATCAGGGTTTTTGTTTAATACCGCTCTTAATTCGCATCACCTCTGGCAGTCAGCCACCACGCTGCTTCTAGCTGTTTTAAAGAATGAGCAGCAATATGGGAGCTAGCAGCTGGGAAGGGCTTATCAAAAACAACAAAATAGTCAGAAATACTGAGCTTTTAGATTGCAATGGAACACACAAACACAAAGCAGCCCTTATTCTCTCGCCCCTCAATTTTTTTGAGGGAAATTATCACAAGCCTTGTATATCATGTCAGTGAACTACTTTAATATCCTCCACTGGTAATAACCATAAATCTTAACAGCTTGAATTACTGCATCTATCTAGTCCTGCTGACTCTCAAGCTGCTCTGTTTTTGTTTTTTCTGCTGTAAATGTCAGACAATGAAGCTAACAGTATTATTGTTGATAAGGCTAGAAAATGCTCTAGATCCAAAGATCACAAAGGCATCCAGCCTTGATTGAATGAAACAGGGAAGCTTATGTGTACATACACATTTCACTGCTTTACTGAATCAGGGCCCAAAGTGCTGCAGCACCTCACAAGAGCTCATTATTGCATATTATTAGGCTGCAAATTTCCACACAAATGTCTTGATAACAACTGAGCACGTGCCAAGAGAGAGATAATGTACCATGAAAATACACTAAAGATAGCTGTATTTGAGTGTTCATTCTGTATAAAAGTGGTTCTTCTTGATAGCACTTTCCATCCTCCCTGCCTCCTTCCTATCTCTTTGTGCATCTAAAAATTAGATATTCCAATGGAAAAATTGGATTGCTGTTATGAACCACGGTAGCACTCAGGCTGGTACGGGGCTTCTATCAAAACAAGGCAGGCAGACCTGAGTTATTTAAGAATTATTCAGGGAGATTTAAAGGCCCAACTCAACCAGCAAAAGAACATCATGACCTCTCAGTCACCGTTATCTCCTACCAAGACTAGAGTTTTAGGTACAACAGACAGTTTAATGTTGGCTTCATTTTCCAGACAGTCATCAACAAGGGACATTGATTCCCCCAGCAGAGCCTCATCACCACAACAGTGTAGCAACCGTTTGACTAACATGACCTGCACTGAGATCAAAGCTCCAAATTCTGCTTTTCATCCTTGACTGAACCAGTACTCTTCTCTTATCAGTCTGTCATGGCAATGCCGTATCCTACAAGAACACCATCTAATGGAATAAACAGTTGAAAAGTGACAAGTGGAGACCTGCTGAGCCATGAAACGATACTTACTTGTGCCGATTCCCAGAACAAAATCTCTGCAACAAAAGCAACATCCCTTGTACCAGTATAGCTTTTACACACTCAACACGACCACCAGAGAAGGAATATCTGCTTGTAGCCATGTAGCCTTCACATTGATTTTTAACTTCCAATATTACATGCAAGATGAGCACTCCTTGTGTTAAGCATGACACTGCATAACACAGTGTTTCAGCATCAAAACCTCTTTAATTCAGACACACAAAGGCAATGCCAGAATAAACAAAAACAGCTGCCTTTGCAGCAGGACACTAACGCCTTTGTGAACACTAACTTCAGCTTTTAAAACATTCTAAATGTAATGGGCTTTGATGCAGATCTGAAGCTTCACCATCTGAAGTGCATTTTAGTGCTGCTACTTTTTTCCACCATTCTATTACTCACTTCTTGCATATTAAGATAGGTGCTTTCTGTGACACCTCAATCAGAGCTCAATCTAACATTGCTGGGTTTAAAACCACAACCCAAAATGTCATCCCCAAGTGGCAGAAGCAGCCTTCTGGCCTCTCAAGCCCTAGTTCTGGCATGTTAAACCAGTGTTGTTTACTCTTCAACATTTGCTGAGACAGACTCCAGCAGCTCTGGGATTAGAAGCTATTTAGTTAATTGATGAAGAACCAGAAGGATCCCACAACAGCATCAATAAATGTACTTCAAAACCAGCAGCTACTCTTCCTTTCACACCTTTTTCTACAACGAAGTTCAGGAAAAAAAATTATTTGGAGGGAAATCACCCCAAGAGAAAACCACAGTTGCAATGGTTCAGCTCTGAGAGCAATTCTGAAAATGCTCATAAGTTTTACAGCCAGAACTGATCTTAATCATACAGACTAATCTCCTACAGTAGAGATTTTCTGTAGTATGGGATTTTTTTCTTCCCTGATATAGCTTCAAGATATAAAATGTGTTTCTGCCCAATCTTCTCTAATCAATCAAAAAAACCCTTATCTTATGTGTCCCTCAGAATCTGAGCAGGAGTAAGAACTCCCATGTGTCAGAATTGCAAACTCAAGCTGTTTTCACAGGGAGTGATAAGTTATATATAAATCATGACTAAAGGACATGCACCAGAGGTGGAAGATGATAGCTCATTGGTCCCTACTCAAGAAACTGAATGACCTCCTAAGATATTAAGTATTCTCTTTCTATTGACAGATAATGTGCTGAAGTGACATAATTGATGTTTACTTAGCCTAGGAAAATGAGAAATATGATAAGGAGGGAATCTAAACGAAGAAATTTTAAAAAGACTACTGAATAGTCATCTAGACCACAATAATTTAAGTAGCAAAAGCAAATGGATGTGAAATGGAGAGAAGAAAACAGGTGTTTTCTTCTGCTGGAAATACTGCTGGTAGAAGAAATCCCCAATACAATGCCACTCTAAGCCGTGCAGCTTCACTGACTTTTAAGGCACGGATGGCCACATCTCTGCCACTCTATGTCCAAAGTAATGAATCTGAACTGGACATGCTGGACAGTATCATGCAAACACGCAAGTATAGTAACAATACTCCCAGAGCCAACTCAGCTGTTGCTGTTTCTTGCTGCCCAGTGCCTCTGGTTTTAGAGGCAGAGTGCACAGACCTTTTATTGCCATAGAACAGTTAATCCATCTAAACAAGAGAGCTTTTAACTACAGAGCTGCTATTTTACAAGCCAGTCATCTAAATTTCACCTGCATAGAACACGAGGCCAAGGTATGGCAGTTCTTACAGCATAACGCTTTTTCTTCACTGTAGAAGTTCTGAGCCTGTGAGCTCTTTCCTTAGAACTCAAGATGCTCACCAGTTTATTTAAAAACTATTCTGTGCTAAAATACATGGCACTGCATTGCCACTTAAAAGTTCTTGTATCACAGGTGGTAGTGAACGGATATCTGGCAGACAACCTCCATGTGGCTGACTGTGTGGAGCCTGGAGGGCTTACTGCTGCACCACACCCAGCCGGTGAGATGCTGCAGAAGCCAGCGAATAAGCATCAAGCTCACTCCACGCCAACATGATCCTGCAAGGCATGTGGGTACTTTCTTCCTAAAGGAGCAGACAAGTGCCCTACAGGGAGAGGACAAATTAGCATGGTAGTCAGGAGGACAACCCGTGTGGGTGTTCTTCACCAGAGGCCTACAGGACTGATAATGCACATTTTGCCAGAGGTGATCCATTACATCACAAAGCACTTTACCTGACCTACGAGTCCCTGCCCCATTTTCTAACAACTATGGGGCAGTCTCGTGGAAAGAAATCTGTACTAGGAAAATATTTTTTATTTGCAATAGTTCGACACATAACTGAGGAATGATGGTGAACAAGGGACTTACTGCTGGCTTCTTTAAAATTATGACTCTTACTGTTGACAAGATTCGTGCTGCAGACAGTCAAACATGCCTGAGTATTTTTTTTTCCCTGTGTACCATTTTACCTACTGACTAGTTCAATTTTCAGAGATGCAATTAAGAAATTCAGCTCCACCCAGAGGAGATCTTTGAATGAGAAACTGAAGTTCCTTTTCTGTGTGGCTCTACAAAGTCACATGCTGGCTCCACCATGCTGCCACCCTGCCAGGCTTAAAGTTCAGTACAGAGCCTGTGCAACAGTGCCAGGCTGGCCATGGACCCAACAAACATGCCCTGCCTCTCAGCTGTGACAGTATCTCAGATGTTTCCACTATGCTAATGTGACTAAAAGGCCACTAGTCCAGAATCAGATCCTACTTGGACATTGGAGAAGAGGCAAGGGGAACACGTGACTGCCTGCACCTGTCAACGTAAATGTCTCCTTAGACTACTTACTATTTGTGGGACAGAGAAGAGTGGAAGCCAGGCAAACGCTCACAGACAAGTTGTATGGGCTAGGAGGCAATGCCGCTCTGACCGAGTTGAAAGAGCAGGTTTGGCAATGTCTTGTTACAGAAAACAAAACCAGGTAGGAACTATCTCCAGAAAGGCAACCACATATATCTGAGGAAACCATGCAAAGAATGAACCAGGGCAGATCTCATCTGCTGGTGAATAATTTAGCAGATGATAAGAACCCAGACTGATTAATCTGTAAAATATAGGCTGAGGATGTTGTAAAAGTATAAAGCTGGAGAAGCTCCTAGAACTTCAGCAGAACTATTTCAGTTTCACATCAGTATAATGTCATTGAAATCAGTTTCAAGGGTTCAGTTGGAATTACTCAGTAGAAAAATCACATAACAATGGCTTTTCCCTCTGCCATGGATTATGATCAGCTGAGCTGCAGCCAGAGACAATGACAGATTCAGCCCTTTCTGAGATGCCAGTGTGATGACAGAAAGACAGTATTGCTGGACAGTCTGACACACCTGGACATTTCTGGGATGCAAGCACAGCACCTAGACTTGTGACAAGCACCTAGCAGAGAGTTGTGAAAGCTGTTACTCAGTGCAAAGGGTGCAGGGTCACATTGTGAGACTTTGTTCATTCAACTGATTTGATCAGCTACAGTCCAAGTATTCGATCAGGACTGATTTCTTACCCATCTAAAGGAATGACTCTTGAGATCTAGACAGTGCATGAAGAATGCAAGTGTAATCAAAACTGAGATCATCATTGTTAAATTCTGAGCACCGTATACACCATTAGTGAAGATAAAACCACAGTCTTGGAATTTACTCATGACATTGCTCTTAAAACCAATACTGTGAAGTGGGAGGCATCATTGCTTGGGGTCTCGAAAGCCATCCTCAAATATCTTGGAAAGCCAGGTCTCTTATTTAGGAATCCAAATATTTACTTCAGGCAAAACTATTTTTAGGCAAGTAAATTTGAAACAGACCACCATCACACAAACACACACATATATATACACTTTGTATTAGATAAGTGATAAAGAATTTCAAATTTGTCCTCAAGAATTAAATTATTTGTCTCCAATATTATTTTTGATGGTAGAGCAATATTTACTGGCAACCTGACAAGCTAATGCTTGCCATCAGGAGAACAATGGTGTAGTCTGAACTTGGGACAACAGAAAATTCAGTTCCCTAGAATGTATCCAGATGATGAAATAAATAGCTTGCCTCACTGTGACTGCAAACAAACTTAGAAATTCAGAGGCACTGAGTCATGAAGGCTAAGGCAAGCTCCAGGGGTGGTAATCTCCACAAATGAACAATGGCTTGACTTGCAGGATCCTGTCTAAGGGTGGCTAGTATCAGCTCACGGAAAGGCGACTGCTTCATTTCATAGTCTCTTAACTGCTGGGAAAAAGTATTAACCACTGAATGTGTTTAAGAGTCGTTTAGATGTGGTGTTGGGGAATACGGTGTAGGGGAGAGCTTTGTAGAGTGGTGTTGATGGTTGGACTCGATGATCCCAATGGTCTTTTCCAACCCGAATGATTCTATGATTAACCACTTAATAGCAGGAATGCCTACACTGCATTTGCATGGTTTCTCTTGCTGTAAATATAGATCTTTTAAGTAATGGTTCTGCTGTGTTTTGCTTCTACTGTCAGCTGAATGGGAAGTACACACAACATATAAAAAAATACCCAAAGCAGATTACTTTATTCAGTAAAAGACAACAGGACTCTAGAGAGTGCTGAAGATTTTCTGAAAGTTTCCTTACATAAAAACCAGATCAATCCCACTTACCTTCAGTGAAACACAATAGTAGAAATACAGTCTAAATCTATATCGGTCTAAATATTTGGCAATAACTAAGCTTACTGCTCAAAGACTAAGCATAATACTAAACATTCAAATTTACGTATCTGTAGTTCTCAGAATATATACTATAATAATTTATTACAAGGAATGTTTCTCTGCTGTTATTTCAGTTTCAATCCAAAAATTGATTACTAGTCTATAGGTCTACAGTTTCCTGCCTCCCTGAAAGGAAAAAATACATGTTGACAGTGGTGCTCCTACCTTCGTCTGTGCATCAACAGCAGCTCCTTGGTTAACAAGAACCTCTGCTACATTGACCCTATCCTCTTGAGCAGCCAGGTGGAGTGGCGTCAGTCCACTCTGTAAATTAAAAGCAACAAGTAACACTCTTCAGAGAAAGCACATGAATACTAAAATGCAAATTCAGGTATTAGTAAGACTTAAAACAGCCTATGGAATTTAAAGAAATTATAAATTCCACTTTCACTATGTAACGTTCTTCTATGTAACGTGCTTCCTAATCACATCTGTTGATTTGCAAGAAAGTACAGTTTGAAAGCCAGGAAGATGTTTCTTCTGCACAAGGAACATTTCTTCACACAGGGCTGAATATGGGATAGCAAACTAGAGCATTTTAAGAAAAAGTTGCATAGTATTTTTTTTACCTCCTAATTCACCTCCTTAGAATGAGTAAGATGTAAAAAGAAACGCTGAATTATTGTTTACACTTCTACAAGTTTTCTAGAAGTAACATAACTAAGATTCATCCTTACCATTTACTTCCCTACATAATCATTTTAAAACACAACCAGAAAAGATTAAACTACATTTCTACATCTCTGAGATCATGTCTATTTCTCTCTGCTCAGGGAACAGAGAGACTTGCTGGGTGACATGTACCTACACTCTTACTTCTTGGAAAGCACATTATTTTCCTTAGCTGGAACTTGAGGTCTGAAATCCTTAAAGCCTTAGAAAGCTATGCAACTTTGTGTCACATGGAAATTCTGAGGTAGAAGAGACAATCTGCTGATGGGATATCATTAGGAACAGTAAACAATATAATTTACTATACTATACTTGCAATTACATCTCTTTTTCTCTCTTCCTGTTCATATGGCCTTTAACACCAGTGCCAGCAGAGCAGGTGGCAGCAGTTGGCACATCAGGCAGAAACACTTGCTAAGTTTCCTGCCCTTGAACCCAAACTCACATCCACCATGCGCTTGCTACCAAAGGCAATTGCTCTGAGCACATACCATTGTATTGTACTCGAGCATGCAATCCTGATGACACTGCAGCTTAGGCGGGTCACACTACACAAATGTGTAAAAGTAACCAACTGTAAATTACCTAATGGAACCTGGGTATTATAGGTCAAAACTTCTAAAAATATTTAACAAGTGCTCAGTGCCAAAACTGGGGCTCAGAGTATTCAGCTTCCAATTGTTCTATGGAAAACAAATGCTCTTTTTATTTCCACTGCTAAACTCAGAAGTTAGTGTGTTTTAAATATTTGGCTTCAAATGTAGGTGCTGAGCTCGGAGGAAATATGCATCCCTAAATGAGTACAGGGGAACTATTTTCAAAAGGTGATTTTATCAGTAGAATGAGAAACTAGTCTACAACCTAACACTAACAGATTGAAGGATGTTGCAAGTAATTAACCTCTGGTGGGACTGAATTAAAATGCCACGCAGCTGCAACTCATGCTCTCTGTGTATGAGCCTCAACAGCAAAACCGTGATAGCCGAAGTGATGCAGAATGTGTACATGGCAAATTGCCCTGTGGGGATACAAAAGTACATCCTGCACAGCATAAGCTCACACACTTGATTGAGATGTAGGCGAAAAATCAACATCTGCAAGAGAAGCTTCCTGAAGGAGGGCCCAAAAATAACCAAACTGTAAAGTGAGAAACAGGAAAACGGAGCAGCCCTGTGCAGCATCACCCACAGCCTCAGAGGACACTAAGTCTTTCTACCTGCTGAGAATAAGAAATATTTTCCATGAAAAATTTGTCTCTTGCCTTTCTACTTCAGCCACATAAATCCATACTGAAATTGCACTTTACAACCTCTCTGATGTCTAGTGGGACATTCATAGAATTAAGGCTGCACATTTGCTAGAAACATTACTTTAGAGCAGATGTAATGGCCTAGAAATTCATACATATAGAAACTAAAATCTACCAACTTCCCTTTCCTTCCCCCAGAAGAAATTTCGCCAATAATCACAGTGTTTTAAGAAACACCCCCTGGGGGAGGGGGGGGGAAGAATCACCTATATTACTGAAAAAAATCTGAGACAACCTTGCTGTCATTATCCCATTAAAAAAAATTAAAAAATCATCTTCATCTTCCCATAACAACTTAGTTGCTACAACTGCTTAACGGGCAGGCACACATCTAGAGGCTCCGAAATGACATGTGCCATCCCCACAAACTGCTGAGGGGAGGAAAACATTTTCTCTCTGGGGATGTTTTGGCAGACTAGCATAACGTGGAAGGGAGGGAGATGGACTAACGAGTTCCTCTGCAGCATGTGCTATCATCAAGACTCGGGTACTATGAAATACAGTTCATTGAGTGTGACACAGCATGTTGCCTGCTGCTCTCTTTCCTAGTAGAAATGATGTATATTCAAATACCTGCAGTGGTTTCAGAACATGCAGAATCACAGCGGACAACATTTAATACAGGCCCCTATCCTTCTCGTCACCATATTTGTTCATTGCCTTAGCACCAAGCAGGGAGAACACTTACCTTGTTGCTGAGATTTACATTAGCATTTCTAGTAAGAAGCAACGACACCATGTCCACATGGCCGTCCTGAGAGGCGAGATGCACAGGGGCGATACCCTGTCTGGTTACAGCATTGGCATCAGCACCGTATTCCAGCAGTGTGGTCGCTATGTCCATCTGGTTTTTCTTGGCAGCTATGTGCAGCGGCGTATAGCCGTTCTGTCAACAGAAAGCACTTCATTGCAAGCTACTCATTAAACAATGTGATAAATCACTTTCCTGTACCTATCTGACATGATGAAAGTAAGTCATTAGTTCTAAAAATTCTGCCAAACAGTCACATAAAATATCAACAAGTTGTACAAATGAATGTATCAGAGCTTTAAGCAATCTGGTTTGGTAAGTACTGCTAAAAATAGGAGGGTTCTGAAAGGCACTTTCAAACTTGGGAAAAAAATATTTCTCTTCAGAAGAGCACAACCTATAGCAACAGGAATTTGAGGTTCATTTCACAGATGTTTGCTACTTTTCCTTAAATGTACATAAAATCTTTAACAAACAGAAGAGCAGGATGTGTATTCATAGCTTAGAACAGCTGTTAGTGTTTTTTTCCACCATTTCCCAGTGCGAATGAAAGTGTTATGTATAAGAAATAGGGCTTTTCTTGCAGCATTTACCCAAAACTTAGTGACAGAGTGTTTTTGTTCAGATCAAGAGAAAATTAAAGCATATAACTTTAGAGTCTTGCATTCTTATTTTCCTTCCAATATGTTTATCTAGTGAGCCCACAACTAAAATTAAAAATGCAGTACTTGTTAAATGATAAAATTTTATAATTGTATAAAAGAATAGATTTGACAGAAAACAGATAGGCCAAAAGTTAGATAATAGATAGATGAAAACATTGACTATTGTATGACCAGCTTCTGGTACAGATTGCAATGCGATGCCTGTTTACCCAAGAACTTTCTCTTTCAGAAAGCAAATTTTCATTCTAAAGCAAATGGCAAATGTGCAGACACACACATGTGGCTAAGGAAGAAGGTTGGAGGTGTTGAGACCCCAGCTGCATAAACTGTTTCCTATGGTATCACCAGTACGATGTGCATCTCAGATTACAACAGCCCAATAAAATCTATCTAAAGACATCAAGCATTCATGTGGCTTGGCTCCTCCCTGTGCCCTGTGGGGCAGCAGAGCTGGACGATATGGGAAGGCAGGTCACAACAAACGCAGGGCCATGCAGGTAGGAGCAAAGAATAAATACACAAGAACACAGAAATTATTACAAGAGAGCTTGCTTTAAAGGTAATCTGGAAGCGAGAGAGACACAGAGCACTAACTCCATTTGGAAAAAGTTCTGTAAACTTCAAAATTCAATTCAGACTCAGTTCAGACCTTAGATACTAATGTATTTCAAAATGACACCTGGGAAACACAGAGCCACAGTTAATAATGGAAGTATATGGCCACTGAATTTTCACTTTGAAGATAAAATGCTTCAGGAAAAACAGAATCCTCTCCCTTAGACTTCCCGCAAAAGACTGACACGTAAAACAGCCATCGCTACATAAGCACCTACTAAATCCTAAATACCATGTGCAAATCCTGCGTATATGCTAAATTCTGCATCATTTAAATGGAGCTCATCTATATTTTATAAAATAACAAATGCAGTTTTCGAGCCTTTTCTTCAGAATTGGGTATACACTGCTTTCAGTGGAATGGAAAGCAGCAGGTTGCCAACAGAAGACAGAAAGAGAGCTGAAAAATAAAAGCTGAAATTCAGCTCAGTCCAAAGTCTGCATCTTCTCCTCATGACAAGGGCTGTGCTCTGTCACTAGGCATATATGCAGAAGGGAACAGCGAAGTTTAGAAAGAAGATTAGGTTATTGTCTGCCAGGGAGAAGAGGTAAAAAGGAAAGAAAGTTAGAGATGAAGGGCCAGAGAAAACACAAAGCTTCAGGGGCAGGGGAAGGGGAAGAGAAACACTGTAAGGTAGATGCCAAATGAAAATTAGGTACAAGCCTAATGTTGGCCAATGAAAAAGAACGGTTCATCGGAATAACTGTTTATATCACAGCACTGCACTCTGACATGGCCACTTCCCATACCCTTTTGCCAATCACTCTTCAAGGCAAATGCTGCCAGTCCAGACTAATGAACCAATCCTAAGATCAGTGTTAAAAACAGGAGTGTCACAGAAAAAGCAACTGCTGATGAAACTAACTGTGGAGCCAGAGATAAGACATTAATTTATTAGACCACAATTACAAAAGAAATAGGAAATCATCTCCTGTTACCAACATCATCTTTCAGATCACTGTGCAGTGGGTGCCTAAAGCAACAAATGTGCTACCATTAATTGTATTTAGTACAGATGCTCTACTCAGTGGTGCTGTGGCTCACTTGCTGCAAAATACTAACAAATGCTTTCTTTTAGGAAGACTTATAGCTGACACTTGGAATGCCTGAATCGGCAGCTGCAAAACTGTTCTGTTACAGACGGGAAGCTAAGGTGACCTGGCAGAGAGGTTTGTGTAATATACTACAGTCTATAGTGCTTCCACCTTGGTTTGGACTTCCCAAGCCCTTGGGCGTGGCTGCTGCAACCCCTGCCCCTATAGGATGCACAGTTTCCACTGGCAGTTTCTTTCAGCAAAAACTGGGTCAGTGTCTTCTCATCCCCTTCAGAAGGCCCTTTCTTCCTGACAGTGGCATTTAAGAGTGCTGTGTTGCAGCAGTAAAAGATCAGAGATCACTCCAGTTCACCTCCTGGGGCACTGCTCTGGCAGATTGCCACCATCGACATTATTGATTTTAGACTGTGCCGTTGCTGCTGGCTACCCATGTTTATTTAACTTTCTTCTCTTTTGTACTATAAGCTCTGGGATCTACCATGTATGATAGGCCCCATCTTCTTCTTCAGCCATGCAGAAAGCCTCTAGTGTTATGGCTGTATTCAGTCATGTGCGAGAGGAAGGCAATCAAGGAGAGCCGTCTATCTACAATACTGTCCTTTCCACTAGTGCTTCCTTTTCCACAGCGTGTTTTTGTTTGGGTTTTTTGTTTTTGTTTTTTTTTTTTTTTTTTTTTCAGTGATTTTAGGCACGTATTTGGGTTGTTTCGGATGGAGCATTTACACTGCACTTACCCCACTTGAACCTACACGTGGGCTTCCACCCTGTTTTACTTATCGTTGCTGTACAGCTATCGATTATTGATCCATACATAAAACAGGGATTCACGAAATATAAAGACACTTAAAGCTTCTCTACATTCTTTCTTCTATCCAGAACCAGAATACATTGACATATTTATTATTTCATATCCCCTAAAATCTTACAATATATGTTGTCTTGCCTACTGCAAATTGCAATCAAAACAGGGATGTGCCTAGTTGTTTTATTTTCTCACCAGTCCATTTACACTGGGCAGAAGTATTGTGAAGCACTTTACCATGTACATTATACTGAGAAATGTATCACATCTCAGAAGTCATCCTGTGGCACAACACAGGAGAACTACCCCTGTTTAGCAAGGCATTAACTCCAAGCTTGCCCTGCATAGATGATGAGATGCAATATATATTTGGCTGGCTTGGGGAAGGTACTGAGGAGACTGGACAAGTGAAAGCAAGGGTCGTTATTTGCTGAAACTGACCTTCATTGAAACTAGAGATTTTTAAATGTCTGGCTTTGATTTTTTTTAACTGCTATTTTATTCAGCTGCAAAATTATTCTAACAGCTTTATGTGGTTGTCAGACGTTAATAAACAAGGTCACTGAGCCTCCTGAAATTGCAAGCACATGTAATCTAGAAAGAATAGAGTTAGGGAATAAAGTGTCACAAAAAGCCCAGGTATTGTTCCCCTAAAGTGACCAGTACTTGTACCTTGGCAGATGCGTGAGGTGAAGCTCCCTGGTCCAACAGTAGGAGTGCCACTTTTTGATTATCGTAGTGTGCAGCTACATGCAGTGGTGTTAAACCGCTCTAAAAACACATGCAAAACAAACAAGTGGTGTTACAGACTCTCTCCAGGGAAAACTTATGAGTTTGGAAAATTGGAGTTGATAAGGTGAAAAAACACATTTGCTACTCATTCATGTATCCAGAGCATTTGATAACTT
Organism: Pedionomus torquatus; assembly: GCA_013398155.1. Lineage (NCBI taxonomy): Eukaryota > Metazoa > Chordata > Aves > Charadriiformes > Pedionomidae > Pedionomus > Pedionomus torquatus. The sequence goes on along the minus strand of VZRU01009149.1, from coordinate 294,006 downwards.
CAGAATCAAAAAATAAAACATATTTGAAAATCATTACTGATCTGTGAAAGCCCTTTTCACTTCTCCTGGGGAAGATGAACAGAGACAAATATATCTGTGCTAACCCTAGGACAGAGCAGGTAAGGAATTTTGACCCTGAGGTCACACCCTCGGCAATGTTTTTCTTTTACTGCAGTGGATAAGTAAACTGTCCCTTGGATCTGTAAAAATCCAAGCTGGGCTAGTTTAAAAAGCTTGAGGTCCTACTGGGTTTTGCCCCCTTGTCATGAGGCCTGGGGGAGCAGAGCCAGCTGCCTGAATACTCTGATAAGGACTGTAAATAATCTGGACAGGAAGGTAGGGGAATGGTTAGTCTCCATTCCCCTGGATGGGTACAGAGAGGACACAATTTTATTGTCAATTCATGACAATAAAAGTCACTTTTGTCAAAAGTGTGGTGACTCTTGGCTGCTCCAGCAAGGACTGGAATATTTCATGATACCCATTACAGTTAAATCCAGGCTGAGAATTTGACGGTAGGTAGGTAGAAGGATATTATTAGAACATTATGTGCATTCAGGTATTTGCTGTGCAAGTGGCAGTGACTTCTTCTGTCCTACCTTTCCAGAAGCATCAGGAGATGCATTCTTCTGAAGCAGGAGGTTGGCTACCTCTATTTTCCCATATTTTGCAGCCACATGTAGAGGAGTAAATCCTTTCTGTAAAATAAAGCAGTTATATAGCAGCCTTGTGCACTCTTTTTCAGGGCAAAGTTTGTCTCTGACAAGGATACTGCTGTTTCCATCCATCCCCTTACATAGTCCTGAGTACACGAAGCAAGTCTGTAGCTTCCCAACTGCCCCAGCATGCCTGGATGCTTTCCCTGGCAAGGCAAAGACCTATTTACATTAAGCAACTGCCAAAAGGGAAGAGTCAGCTCCTTTCTTCACACCACCAAAGACCCAAGGACAAGACTGGGTAACAGCTTATCAACTTCCATCAGGAATTTCTGCCCTGCACTCCTTTTCTTCCTGGAAAGTGCATGTCTGATCACTAGGATACGTCATACATCATGCTCTGAGGTAAAAGCATGAAGATTTGTACCATTTTAACAAAATTAAGTTCATTCTTTCATTATTCATATGTCTACATGACTCTTGGAGCATTTAATTCACAAGTATTATTGAAGCTATCACTTTTGCAACAGCCTTACCTTGGTAATAATAGATAAAGATGCACCATGATCCAAAAGAACAGAAGCTACATCTTCATGTCCTTCTCGAGCAGAAAGATGCAGGGGCGTATAGCCAGACGTCGTAGCTGCATTTGGAGATGCTCCTTGCTGTAGCAGCTGCTGTACTATATCTGCTTTTCCCAGCCGAGCAGAAATGTGCAGTGGCGTTTGGTCATCCTAAAAAAGGAACAACACAGTCCTACATAAGAAAACTACAGCTTGTATTTTGACAGTATTTGCTCAGATCCTATCACTTTTCAAAACTGCAGATGAGCATTAATTCTATTGAGATCTTACCTAGTGAATATTGCATGCTGGTTTTCTCTTTGTCACACAATGAAGATATATTGTGCTTTGCTGATGAAGCACAAAATATTCCAGGCAGGTACATAATCCATAATAGTAAATAAACTGATCAATTCTCTTATTCTGGGCTTGTCTAACTTTGTCGCTAAATGCATTGAGTTTCATGTTGAATTTGAGACCTTTCCAAAGCTCTAATTCTCACATCTTGATCTCTTTTATGATTTCCAGCAACATTTAACAATTCAATCAGCAACCTGAGCTGCTTAGTGTATTACTGCCTTTCGCACTGATACATAACTTGCATTAAGTATCACATTTTGTGCTTTTTTACTGGTGAACAATTTGTTTTGTGTTTTGTGGATAACTTTACAGAGGATGTAACTGAAGATAAAGCATGATGCTGAAATTGAGTAATTTTCTCACTGCTCATTCCGAACACAATATCCTTAATAGTTCTAAGCACAGAGGTTGCTCTGTCATGAGTCTCATTGCTTATTTATTTTCCTTCAGTGAAAAATCCTGTGGTTGGTTGTGAGCTTGTTCTAAGTGCCTAATAGATAATTTCTTCCTTATTCATTATTTGGGTGTGTATTTCTGTCCTGCCCATCTCAGTTGTACGGTCTTGTCACTATCGCAACAGTATGGCCAAAGCTCTTATTTTCTCCTGTTCTTCATAAACCTATTGAAACATCTTTCTTTTACCATTTTTCCCTGCTGAATTCCCTACTTTTTGAGCACTGCTACCCCCCATCCTGCAGCAGAAAAGCTTGGGGTGTTCTCTGCTACGGAGACTTCTGCCCATGTCCATCTTACAACACTGATTTTAAACCTTTGGGTCTTAGGACAAGAGAGTGCCACAATGGGAATGTTGCTTCTCTTCAGGAAAACTCTCTTCTGACTGGTGGAGACTCTTTATGATTTTTAAACCTTTCCACAGTTTATGCCCATTTCCCACAAATTTTTCACAGATGATGTTGGCACTGGTGTATAATCTAGTATTTAATTGTTATTTGTGATAACAAATTGTTCAAGGGCAATGGGAGTTTGCACAAATTAATTAATTGTGTGAAATTATTTAGACAATATTTGCATGACTGTGCTTCTGAGTATGAATTGTTCGCTTTCAAGGCTGTCTTTGGAGATTTACAGACCACATGATTCACTTCTATTGTCAGATTGCTTGCAGATGAAATGTATCTATTATAAATATTTCGTCAGAGTTCATTATAAGTACGTATTCTTACTAGTAACTTTATTTGTGAGCCAATTCACAGATGATAAATTCGCAGTGAAAAACAGATTTCTTTAAAAATTGTATTAATTTAATCATTATTTGAAAAAAAGAGTTTTCCCAGTTTTACCTATTAAGAATGTTGTTTATTGCACACATTTATGTCCTTCCCCTGTCTGTTTCCTGGAACTCTTTTATTTCCATAACTTTACATCTTTCATCAGTGGCTCTTAACCATTTCTTTCTCCTTCCTCCTTACCTTCCTCAATCGCAGTTGTTTCTATAGGGTCTCTTCCTTCTTTCCAGCCCTATGCTACATCCATGTCTTCTTACTTTAGGAGATGTTCTTTAGAAGTGTAACTATTTTAGAATGCATACAGGCTGTTGCTTCAGGGACACAACAGGAGACTCCAGCAGCATAGGGTTTACCGTTATGCAGAAATAAAAGCAGATTTGAGGCATTCCTCCCCCTTCTTGCTTTCCACTCTAAAACAACACTCTTCAAGTTGATGAAAAAACAGGTATGGTATCAACTTGATATCTTCTGTCTTCTCTGTTATGTACAGATCACTCATGATTACACTAGGAGAGCATGTGACAAACTACCAGTTGTCATTATGCCAAGCCCCTTGACTTTGTCTCCCTTTCTCTCCCCCAAAGAAGCATGCAAGATGAACGTGATTACTTGCTTTGTTAAATATAGACAATCTAGGGTTATTATACCTGGACCATCACCTTACCTTAGCTTTAGCCTCCACCTGAGCTCCATTTTGTACCAGGTATCGAACAACCTCTGTTTGGCCAGCTCTGGCAGCCATGTGCAGCGCGGTTTCTCCTCTCTAGCATAGAGCAGCAAAAACAAAGTACCATTACTTTAAATATTTTGTAGTAGTTGTCTGTGAGCAAGATGGGAAATCGAGTCAATATCTGACCTCTTAGCTGTATGCTACAAAACATTTACTTTAGGGTCAGTTTCCCAACACAGCAGTGCTTCTGTCACTTGTCCTTTGCTTGAAACAGCATCATTTTTGTATTTACTAGCCTTTTACTAACAGTGGTAAAAGTTACATCCTTTTAAATACAGCCTAATGTAGTGAAACAAAAAATACATTTCAAATTTTGTATATTCAGATACACATATTTTTGGCATTCCTCCTGCTATGCCCTATGCCCCCACTACCATTTGTTATCTGACGAGCACTGAGATGAGTAGAGAAGAAGAAAAAAAGACATTACCGAGTACATTAATCTAGGGCTTCATGGACTTAATGAAATACAAATCCAAAGAAACCAAAATAAATTCAGGAAGGGGAACTGATTTTTACATTTTTGGATGTGAATATGTCTTTAGGTACAAACACCTGCTAATTTACAAACGGCATTGCATTTTTATATAACTTAGTAAAATTAGCTAATGAAGCATTTAATAAAAGACTGTCTTCTACCTGCACCTGTGCATGGAAGGTGAAAGGGAGATTTTGAAGTCGAACTGTCAAAAAGGATCAACAGGCTTCTACTTTCCTCCCATTTTTCAACTTTCAAACATCCATCTAACAATGATTTCAGTTTTTACACATGCCCTGGGAGCTTTGGGGCACACAGTGCACATCCAGTAGGAAAGCGCACTTGTACGGCTGCATGGACGCAGGCAATATGTCCCAACAATCTGCTGCAATCTGTTGATAACAGCAGAACTTCCCTTAAATGGTAAGCCTCCAGGGTTCTGGGAAAACAGTGCTCAACAGTCAAGTAGACATCTCAAAAATCATATACGAGAAGCTACAGCATGTTCTCATCCTTTACTTCAAAAATGAAAAAGAATAGAGTTGAATTAAGGTCAACCTCTTTTGAGGTTTCCTCAACCTGTCAAGAATCTCCGAGTAGGAGTCAGCAGGTTGTGCTTTCCCAAGACTCCAGTAGGAGCCACGACTGCTACGGAGGTGGATGGTGAACACCACATTTGGGCTCTTCACATCAGAGCTGTTCCCAGATACTGTGATACATTCATAGTTCTGCCATGCTGAAAAGAAACTGGTTACTCACCACATTGGTAGTGTTGGGTGATGCTCCATGATGCATTAGCTGTGATACAATATTTACATGTCCCATGAAGGCAGCAACATGGATTGGAGTTAGGCCCGACTGAAAATCAAACCAAAAATCAAACTTAAACACCTACTTCCATGCTCCTTTACAAGAATGCCATAGGGAAAGCAAACCCAAGCACTTGAAAGACTTCTTCTGAAACACATACCCATTCATAAACTAAAGGGCAAACAGAATTGGAAACACCTATGAGCATGATTCATGAGCAAACAAAATATTCTAGGAATTCAGTCATTTTTCATCAACTAAGATCAACCACAGCTAAGCAAGATTTCTTCCTTAAGGTTTTGCTAAATCTCAGTTTGTAACAGAAAAGAGAAAAAAAATGTAAATGAAAATGGGTAGAAGTATTCTTGGAGTAAAGATGATGATCTGGAACATAGAGCTAATGCATAAAAGATTCTGTGTCCATTGTCCCTGCCAAATCCAGTTGCTTTTGAGTGAACAAAAAGGCCTATTGAACTTGGCGGTGAGCTCTGTCCTCACTGTTTCTCCAGGAGAAAGGGAATTCAAAACTGTAGCATCCAGCCAGAGGCACAGACACAGATGATACTGGCTAAAGAGAATCCCCCCTTCCCTTGGGACCACCACCATCAGAAATCTGCACCACTGCTCTTATACAAGATGTAAAAGACCAACTGGAGAGAAAGAAAGAGAAGAAGAGGAGGGAAAAGAGCAGCAGTCATTCAGCAGGGCATGACCTCAAAGATCTTTCTCTAAAAATCCAATCAATAATTAGTATTTCTCCAAGTAGTGTTACCCTAAAGCCTCTTCACGGCTGTTTCTGCACAGCTGTAGCAATAGTCAGCCAGAGGCTGCAGGAGGAGTTTTACTACCAGAAGGAGAAACCTCAGCGGATCTCTGGAAATCCCCCGATTTTAGCAGCTTCCACATAATATACACAAATCCCAGGAGATGAGGAAAACACATTTTGGCTCCTTTCTCATGCAAACATAAGCAGGAAGGAAAAATAACTGGTTAAGTATGCAATTTCTTTTCCCCATTTCATATAATTTAGCAAATGTTTTTAAAATAATAGACTGCAGGAAATACAACACGTGTGCATCGGATTTGACCATAAACATAAACTCATGCTGCAGAGATTCAAGACAGGCAGCTGAAAAGGTGCAGTGCCTACAAATTGAAGTACGGAATTTACCTGGAAAGCAGAATTTACCGTAGAAAAGACAATAAGCATGATCTTTAATAAACATTTTATATGTAAAGATGACTATTTGTGACATTCGGTACTGATTCCTTTTGTTGCATTTGCACTGTTTATTCAGATCCCACAACCAACACTTGTTTGCTGATAGATTTCTTTGGGGAGGAATGCTGTAAAGCTTTCTGGCCAATTTATTTTGATGGCCAGATATAATCTTTCTTTCTTACTAGAGAAATAGTGGTTTACATATGGAAGCTAAGTACCAGCTGCTGATTCTGCCTTGAAAGGTTACCGTACAGACACGCAGGGAAAGAAGCAGGCAGGTAAGGCCCTGTAGTGAAATACCATGATGAATCTCAGTAAGTGCAGTCAAAAGTGCTTTGAGATGATGTGAGATCACGGTGAGATAACAGGAAATAAAGGAAGAGCTCTTGCTTTTGGAAAGTTTTTGCTGAAAAAGCTATTCAGAGGATACAGATCAGATTGTTAACATGGCTAACTCACACAAGATAGTGTAGTTAAATATTGCTGTTGCTTTCATTCTTTCAATTCTTTGTATTCAAAAGGGATAAAATTGAATAGATAGTTTTGCTACTTCCACGATGACTGATTAACATGAGGGACAGACATAGCACTTCTTCTGTTAAGGTTCTCTTTGCATTTCTCGTTTGCTAACATGACTTCAAACTAGACTCTGCAAGCTGCATCTACAAGCCCTATGGTTTTTAAAAAATAGTCTGGAGATACGTGAACTGTAGCCAAGGCAGGCTCAGCTGAAAGCCAGGAAGGGAGCTATACGATTTACTACTGTATAATTAGAACAAAAGCCCATGCTTCAAATGAAACTCTGTTTTGGGGACATGAGCTGCTCCCCAGTTGTATCTTGTTTAATCAATGGAATTATCATTTTCTAACCTGGCTTCTTTGTCAGTGGTCATACATTCAAATATGTGACCTTTCCTCCTGACTTAGTAGAGGATACACACAAAAACCAAATTTTCCATAGGTACTTAATTAATCTCTATGCCAATAACTGGGTGTAGATCATCTCAGGCTGATTGAAGTAATAGCATATTGATTTATGTCTAACTGATTTGCGATGATGCGCGATGGTGGGTGAATATCATTTCTGTGTGGAAACCCAAAACAAGGTCTGTGAATTAAACCACCATTCAAAATAGGACTTGATCAGTCTTCACCTTCATCTTGTTAAGAGGGGGAGTTTCATCTTCTATGCATTAAATTATAGGCAAAAAATGGCAGAAATGGTAGATCTGTTAATAAAATTTGTTTGAAGAGATGTTTTAAAATCTGTTCTGTTTCACCCATCTTCACCTAATTCTCAAATCATATCAATTGTTTGGGTGTTATAAACCATTAGGACTACTAACTTTATTATTAATTTTTATTTTTTGGTAATATCTAGTTGAAAATAACTGTTGACTTGAATGGTACTACATGCTCTTTAAAAAAAAATAAGAAAAATATATAAAATCAATATATTACAATGAATTTTGTAGGAAAATCAAAGACAAATGTGAAAAGATCGCTTTTTACCTCAGTCACAGCTTGGATTGATGCACCGTGCTTCAGAAGAAGCTCCATTACTTTTATTCTGTTCTTCTTGCAGGCTATGTGAAGAGGTGTGAAACCATTCTGTAAATGAGAAAGAATATACTTTTTGAAACTGCATATGTCATTAAAAAGTAGAACTGGGCATGAAATTCTCATAAAACACTCCTCTATTTTAACAAAACACCTCTCATATTTGTTTTAGTTTCACTAAATTGTTCACATAAAAGAAAAAAAATGTAAGAAGAAATATTTCATATAGCCAGTTTTAATTATGAAATGTATTGCCCACTCCAATAAATTATTGTTTAAAAATCTTAGTTCACATAAAACTATTAAAAGCTTCATTTTTGCTTAAGGTTATTCACTGTTAACTAGGTGGGGAAGTTTATTGGAGGTTCTTGGGAGTTTGGGTTTTTTTTGGTTTAGTTTTCTTTTGATTTTTCAGACTGCTGATAGAAAAAAGCACTTTACCTTCACAAGCTCTGGCATTTGGATCCTCTTCTAAACTAATTTCTAAACTGTTTTTTAATTTATTTCATTATCTCCCAGTTTACAGTAATTACAATTATTTTGCCCACTCTGTTAGACAGAAAATAACTGTATGTGCAACAGAGCGAACATCTGAAACTACCATCTTATCTGGCATGAGATAAGGCAACAGAAAACAAGTAAACCAGGAAAATAAGCTGTCCGGAGCATCCACGACTAGTATAATAACGTTAGTGCACTGAATGCCGATGCCACTCTGTATATTCATCAGAAAAGCCTTTGCAGAACAATTCTGAAAGCAGCTGACAGAACTGGTCCCTCGGATCTGATAAAAATTAGCTTTGTTACCTATCATATAGTAAGAAATATCATCTGTTTTTGAAATGTGAGATCAGTGCAATTGTCTGTCCCTGTTAAGAGCGAGCAGCTCTCAACTCCCTCCTAAGCAGTGGCCAACGTCCAGAGTAAGCTCAGATGTGTTTCAGGAAGAGTGAGCTCAAGCTCCAGACACTGCTCTCAGGCTCCTTCTACTTAATCGTCCTGAGTGGAGATCAGACCAGAATAAAAGGAAACACAACAAGATTTTGGGGAACAGGTAATTTGTGGCTAAGTTACCAGATCAATGACAGGCCACTGCCAGCAACCCTGACAAGCTAAACCAGATATGATTTGATTATTTCAGAAGGCAAAAATAAGCATTACAGGCCAACAAGCCTCCCCACTTGCTAGTTATAATGAATAAACACCATCTATCATTATACCTTGCCCAAAGACACCTGATGAAAGACTGATCTGGCTCAATAAAACCCCTGAGGGACTGAGAGAAAAAAAAATAATCTATGGAGCCTCAGCTGTTTTCAAGGAGAGTCAGTCCCACTCTGCTTATGAAGGTTTCAGGAGCTCACATAATACTTCAGGGATTGAATGAGTTAGTAGTGTCAGTCTGTGAAATCGACAGTCAACTCAATATCACGACATAAATTTATTTGCAACCGTTATTGAAGAACAAAGCAAAAAAAAACATTATAAGAAGACCGGATTTCAAGTATAATTTTGATCAAAATGCATTAATGCACTCAGTTTGTATGCAGTTTAATTACACTAACAGATTTTGTTGTTAAAGTTGTTTTTAAAGTAGAAAGGCACAATTCCATTGACATAATTATAAAATACCACAAATACTTGTTATGTAACTATTTCCTACTGTTTCCCATCTTTGAGAGCTAATAAAGATTCTCTTAGTTTTAAGCACTGCTGATTATTTTCTCTTTACAAACATTTAGAAAATTCTCTCCATACCAAAATCTACAGCAGTTACATCTGCAGCTGCTTCATGTATTCAGAATCATAACAAGGTACCAGAAGGGAAAAGTGCTCTGTTACACTAGAAATTCATAAATCACCGTTGATTATCTGTAAGCAAAGGTCTACTCTGATTGCATGATTAGCACCTTGAGCCTCGAGCATCCTCTCTTGGACTGCAGCAATACAACATATCCTCACTGTCAATCATCAGCAGGCAGAAAATAACTCTTAAATAAGTCTCACTGCAACACTGGAAGAATGTTTAGCTGTGAATAGTAACCTACTGTGTACTCACCAGTGCTTTGGCATTAGGATTAGCCTTCTTGTCCAAGAGAACCTTGGCAACTTTGTAGTGGCCACAGTGGGCGGCAACATGCAGCGCAGTCAGATAGTCATTAGTGACATCATCTACAGGCACGTTGTGCTGAATCAGAAGCTGAACACAGTTTAGATGATCTCCTTGTGTTGCCATGTGCAATGGTGACAAACCATTCTGTGAATAAAAAGACCCGACATTAACAGTTTACAGGATGCTCAGAGCAATGCAACTCCTCCACTTTGTTCTTAGAGCATTCGTTGTATAAAGAATTTTACAAGCCCAAGCCAAGTTAATCTTAACATGTTCAGTGTAACAACGTGAATTCTTACTCTGGCAAAAGCCAAACAATTCGGAGCTTGTCTGATAAGAGTTTTACCTTTTTTGATAAGGCAGTTTTACCTTAAAAAAGCTCCATTCATAGTATATGAGCAACACTCTAAAGGTATCGTACTTCAGCCAGCATAGCTCAGATAAATTGCCTGAGTTAACTGAGTTATGTGAAAAAGAGCAATTTGGGACATCTAATACTTGCTGTTTCTAAAAGCTGCATTAAATTCACCACTCTGATGTAGCCTGCATGTATCAGGCAAGAGAGAGCAGGTCAGAGCACCACTGCAATGTTCCCTCATCCCTCCTAGTGCTTTCCTGAATTTGGGTTGTACACATGCCTTACACCACATTACACACCTGTGGAGACCATTCTTCCCAGACAACAACAGCAAAAGTTTCAAGTGCAACCAGGCTAAAAAAAAAATAATAATCTGAACAAGACCACCATGACGTGACCTACCAGCAGCAGTGGTAAAACTCTGCTTCATCATGGAAACACCTGAGAGAGATTCGGTTTTGGAACAAAACCTGTACCAAGAATTGTGTCTTTCATTGCTTACAAACAGTTAATCAACACACTGCCAAAGTATATTACATTTCCAGAGTAAAACCACAAGAAAAATAATTCTCAAAACTTTAAAGGACTGAGCCAATTTCATGACAAAAGGTTAGAAAAAAAGTTAGGACAGAATGAAAGAAGTCTTGTTAGCAGAGGTGCATGAGCTCCATAGATAAACCTCAATACACCTTCTGCCATTTGTATTCTGTTTGGTTTTTTTCACTTAGTCCTTCTAATAGCAAAATCAGATTCAAGTGAGGAGCTATTCTGGTAATACATATTAGTATATAATCTATAACCGACTGACAGTACACGATGTTCATCATCCTGAAGGACTGAAACTCTTGCTCACAGATGTAGTGCCCTCAAGTGACCACAGTTAGCAAAGGCAAAGTAGCAATGAAATACCAGTGGAGATCTCAGGCTTTCTGAAACAGATGATTTCTTTCTTCTTCCTTCCTGTGGCTGTATCATAACTTAATGACAAACATTCAAAGTAAAGGTGGAAATACACAGTGAAATAAAAATGATGTGGAAGGAGGATGGAGAAAGTGAACAGGCTAATCCTGTCAGAATTTGAAAGCCATTTGCATTCAGTGCTAAGAAGACGACATTCTTGGACACAGTTATATCTTTCTAGTAAGATTATCTCTTGGGCATCTCAACTGTGATTTATGTTGGCTTTGGATAAGCCTCTCTCCTATTCCCAAAGGCTACTACAGCAATTATCTGTACGGAAGCTTGATACTAGCAATGCATTTTAAATGTTTTTACTATCTTCCTAGTGTAGTTAAACAGTAGAATAATTGTAAAGAAAAAAGATTAATTTCTCCCAGCCACAAACCCCTCTCAATAACAGCTTAGAACTGCTGATGCCTTTTTGGTGATAATAAAAAAAATGATGAAACTTTATATACTGTTCTGTTCCATCTTTTATAAGAAAGATCTTTCAAGTGTCATTCTTTACAGTAACACAAAATAAACTACACTGATTAACAGAGTAAGATATTGAGAAAATTTCATAGGGCTCCCTTATAGGAGAGACTTGTATGAGAGAGGCTGACATTGATGGAAAAGAAGTGAAGCAGCAGAGCAGCCACGCGTCAATTTGGGAAAATCAGCAAGATGCTTTACAAAAACCTGTCCTGGATGAGAGAAGTGCAGCCAGACTAGCACAGAACTAGCCAGACTTTGCACAGAAGTGCAAGGGACAAGGCTGGATCCTAAAGAAGCTGATGAAGACAAAACGTAAGTGGAATATTGTCTTTTGTTATGACACAAAGCAGGCTTGTTCTTAATTCTCTTGCAGTAGAAGATACTCTGCGATCTTATACAAGTCAGATAATATTACAATGCCTTTGTCTTCACACTTTTAATATAAAATTATTAGATACAATAATGTTCTCCTGTACCATAACCATGTTGTCAGAGACAACACTGTAAGTGATTTGGTACTTCAAGATGGGGCCACTATATAAACACTTTTATATTACTGGTTCCATGAAGATTGCTAAAAAAAAATAAAATTAAAAAATGAAGCAGTTCAAGATTAATCAGATTTTGACAGTCACATGATACCTGAAAAAAAAAACAAAACCAAGAAACAGGAGGAGAGGTCCTCATTTATGACAGTGGGATTTTTTCATTAATTAATTAAGGTACCAGAAAGCGTGTAAGAGCCTTACTCCTCAGATTATGGGCCCTAGGCTCTGAGAGTGGCAGCAGTGTGGATATGCCCCCCAAGGGGCACTTAAGACAGCCCCTTGCTGTCTTCCCCTGCTCATAAAGTTTGCAAGTCAGGGCTGTGGGAGTCCATGGAAACTCCACATGCAGAGGATGGGTGGATCCTGTCTGTCAGATTACCCATGACAGCACTTGCCAGTGACTCACTGAGCAGAGGAAAGCTGGTGCCAACCTCCCCAAACAAATGCTAAATATATTCCAGTAAGGGGGGGTGGGGGGATGGGGGGAAACAAAGAAGAGGGAGGAGAAAAGCAGAATATAGAAGGGTGCTGAGACAGAATAGAACAGGATGACAGAAGAGAGAAAAGAAATAACAGAAGGAAACAAGAAATGTTGTTGGAAACATATTGCTTACAGACTGCAAGGAAAAGAAAAATGTAGTGGAAGGTTATCTTGGGAAAGTACCTCAACAAATTGCACAACTCAAATGTCAGCCCTGAATGGGAAAGTCATGGATTGTAGTGGTGTTACAAAACAGGTTGCTGCACTGAGATTTAAAATTAGCAGTAACTGCACAGCAGAGACCCCCACCAAAAGGGTTCTGGCCAGTGTGTGCTACAGCGCCAGCCCTTGGGTCTAAAGCAGTCTGCGCACTCTGGTGCAGGTGATTTGAAATTCCCATGAAGAATTTTGCATTATAAACTGCAGAGAGACAGAAAGTGGAAAAACTAGCAATCAGCCTAAGTCCTAAGGAAATATGAGCTGTCTCTGCAAAGAGACATTGCTCTATTTTTATCTCTTATCTCTAGTCTAGCCTTAGGGTAATTTCGTGCAAGCTGAAGATATATTGTAATCACCATGCATTTATTCCAGGAGAGATATACAGATTTTCAACTGCTGAAATTCTGAGGGATAGGGTTACCATACATGCCTTTTTGCTTGGCACAGAAACCTTTTCTTGTGTATCTCAATTTAACACATTTTACATATGCAGACGTGCGCTACATACGGCATTCACTTTGGAGATCTCCCACACAGTTACTTTAAATAGCTATGAAATAGGAAAGTTATTGTCAAACCCTTAAATACATGAGACATGCAGAATTACATAAAAAAAAAAAAAAGTACAAGGATTATCCCAACAGAAAACAGTACCAGTTACCTTGGTTTTGGAAAGAATAGGGGCACCACGATCCAGCAACATTTCTACAACCTGTTCATGGCCACTTCTTGCTCCACAGTGGAGGGGGGTCAACCCATCCTGTGGGACACAAGCATTATAACTGATTAGTTTCAGACACAATAAAATCTTGTACACTTTTATAAAAACCTGTGACGTCCTAAGAATCTAATTAATTTATGCAGGATGCCATTATTATGCAACTGAACAGCTGAACCTGTTTATTCAAATAGACAGAATACATTTTGGCTCTGATTTTCTAACCACATAAACAGTCATATTGATTTGGTACTCATGCAGTGGACTATTCCAGGCCCTCGCTGTAAATGCAGTAAAGTGATAAATGCACATACAAAAAAGAGATGAGATTGCACTTCAGGTAACTTTTCACCTGGGAGAAAAAAAAAAAAGAAAAATCTTTCCTCCTTGCACTTTTTTTATTACATGGATTTTGACAGTTATATAGAAGACAAGAAAACCATCTTAATCCCAGGTGATAAAATTATGTTGGATTGATTCCTGTCTCTGTCATGTAGACCGTACTTGTGTGACTTCCAGCTGGTCTAGATTCAAGGCATGTTGTCAATACCTCTTTCAGAATAGTTTGCTGAGTAATAGTTATCATCATATTAGAAATACATTCCTTAAATAAGAGGAAGACTCTTTTAAACATTAACAGAGTTATTCCAAATGGATTTGATTAATCTTTAACCTGTACCCTCCTTACAATGCTCAAGGAACTAGCTGTATACAAGTGCTATGATGAAAGATAGCGCATATGCCCTGAGTAACCGAGAGTGAAGTCACACGGAGTTTTTCAACACCATATGCCATCGTGCTTGTCACAAATAGTAATGTCAAGAAAAATAAGGAAGAAAAATTGATGCTTTCAGAATTAACAAGAGCAAACATTTGCTAAAAGCAGAACAAATATGCAGGAGATACTATCACACAGAAACAATGTCATATTTTCACTAAATATGCCAAAAGAGAAACCTTTATATGAAAGGTTGAAACTAATAAAGAAAAAAAGATATTTATTAGTTTTCCAAATACAAGTAAAATGAGGGGGCCTTTTTCCCCCACACACTTACACTCTCTTGTTTCTACTTTCTTGCCCTCTCCTAATGAGCCTATCAAAGATGGCAGACAGAAATTGTCGTGTTTAACTACTTTTGTTAGTCCCATTTAAAAACTTGTATGGCTCTCATTGGGCACGTTCTTCCACTTTAAGTAAGGCATATGGTTTTGATGTAAATGAAGAAAAGATTTTGGTTCTGACCTAATTTGATCAAGACTCAGGCAGTCATTTGTTGATGCAGATGAACACAGTTAGCCCACTGTATTCCTACTGCCATCTCTGGAGCTGATGCTATTCTCGTTTCTGCTTCTTTCTGTTATTTCAGTCCATGAAGTACAGGGAAGGGTATGTTGTTAAAATGATACTACACAAAATAACGATGTATTGCTCAAAACACGTAAGCAAAGACAAAGAGAAAAGATATCAAAACCCACAAACGCTGTGTTTATCAGCGGAGTTGTAAATGTTTTGCTGTGGCTTCAGAAGTCTTTAAAAAAGGTACTGCATACTTCCCACACACCGTTAGTTTCCACGGGCCAGGGCATATCAAATACTGAGCAGAACACAAACAACTAATATAAAAATGTCGCACATGCAGAAAAACATGTGTGTGAAAAAAAAAATAAAACCAAGCAAGGCTAGGTAGCCAGAGATCTGTAGGCAGATCATGTACGTCAGGCTGGTTCATTCTTTTTACTTCTTATAATTATCATATTCTCCAGGCACAAAGAAAAATACTCAGGAAGACCAGGCACAAAACTGCAAGTTAGGGAATATTTTCCAGATTTCATTCCCCCTCAACTCATTTCACCAATGTAGCACAGATAGTACATATCAAGCTTACAGAGAATGAGACACGATTATCTTCCCTGCACTAGACTAGACCCTTAAAAACTACTCCAGTGCTCCCCAGAGCACAGTGCCTCTGGCTGACAATGTTCCAGTGGCGCAGGAGGTGGCAGGCAGTCATATGCTTGGCCATCTAGAGCTCATTCTAGTCCACACAGCAGTCACTGCCACCAGATGTACCACATGGTGTGACACAACACTACAATGCAATGTAGGTCCTTGTCAGGACAGACAACCTATAGCTATTGTTATGATGATGTCAGGACTCCCACTGTAAAAAGCAAATACACTTGAAGACAGACCATTTAGCTGCAGTGATGTTTTTTGGTATTCTGAAACGATGCTGTCTATTCACCTGGCTTGGTTACTTGCCCTATGGCATTAAAGGCAAGTAAAGAAACATGCAGAGGCAATCTGAAACACAGATCACAGGAAGATTTTCTTTAGAAAAAGAGACTCTGAGAATAAAATTCAGCAAGACTTCACTGATTTTGTCAGGAGGTTTTCTAGCTGCTTATTTACTGTTTTTTTGTAGTTACTGCTTATTTACTGTTTATATAGATTATACTACGCGAAGCGTAAAATACATTACATGTATTGAGAAACAAACTTGCCTTAATATGATAGTCTGTAATGGCTCAGAAAAAACATTACAAACGATTATGACAATAATCTGCAGATTAAGGACTCTCTAAGTATGCGCTGACATGATAAATCATATCATCTGTATTATCTATCCCTCCAGAGAGCCTGAGAGCTGCTCCAAGCGAAGCCAAGAGGACAACAGGAGGAGTTCTGCTCAGGCACAAGCTTCCCATGAGCATTGCTCACCCATGTCTGGGGGTGGCTCATCCTTCTTTATCTTTTATTTCAAACACATACAGATGCCCCACAAGTAAATGAGATCTAAGCATTGTTTCTGGTCCCCATTGAGACCTGGATACCTGTGTAGCTGGGGTCACAACAGCTTGGGGTTAGCAGATGATGGTGCAGGTAGCTGAGGCTCCCTGCTGGCTGCAGTGTGTTTCCCTCCACCACATGTGGCTCTAAGGCACCCCTGAGTGGCCTGGGTAAGCACAGACCAGCCTCCCTGTGCCCCCCCAGCTACCCCTTTCCCTGTCAATGCTCATCCAAGATTTCCCTTGCATAATGGGATCCTCTGGGCTGTATCCCAAATCCATGGTAGCCTCTGTACCACAACTCTCACACCAGTGAGCATCAGCTTCAACCCAGTCTATAAGCAATGAAATTAAGCACAACAGCCAGTAAAAACTTTACTGCAATTCAAATATTCAGCAGGAGCTAGTCAGACTTTGAGGCAAATCCCAGAGCCAGTCTATGACCTTGGCAGGAGCGTGACAGGCACCCTGCTCCCTTGAGCCAGAGAGTAGAAGGACGCGCTTCCCCAGGGGAGCAATCACTGCTGCTTAGTGAGTCCTCGTGCATGTGCTTCAGCCTAGCAGGGCTCTGTATCTCATAGTCCCTCCATGCTCAGAGTCTCCTGAATTCTTTACTTCATTGGCACTGTTGCAAACTGCCCCCTCCATACAACAGGGCAACAAATGAGGTTTGCTCTTCCTACACACACAAAATGCACTGAGTGCCAGGTCAGTGTTACTCGTGTCATTCTTTTCATCTTAATACATGTGGTTTTTCTGGAGCAGCTTATATACGATCTGATGCATCTTAAAAGAGCATATCCCTCATGTTTTCATGCAGATATGAGCACTTGCCTGTTATTTAGCTGCAAAATCAGTAGAACGAAGATTATAAACACTTATTGTTAATCCAGGCTAAAACTTGCTTTGCTGCCTGCTTCAGACAAATTCACTTTGGCTTATACAATGTTAGACAGCCAAAGCAAATCAAGCTAATTCAATCAACTTCTCTAATTAAACTTTATTTTTTAAAGTCTTTTCTGGAACACAGAAAAAAATAATTAGGGCAACATGCAGTAAACATGCTAAGTGAGGCATTAATAGGTCTTCACTTAGAATGTGAAAAACCTGAACAATAAAAGGTGCCCTAGATGGGCAAAAGCAGCACATTGTTCTTGAGGAGTAGCCTTAAGAATTCAGAACAAAGCCCCAGGAACCAGCTGCTAGACATCTCACACAAAAAAGAAAAGGACAGAGAGAACAAAAACAAGTCAGTTAAAATAAACGACACAGAAGTGTGAACCGAAAGGGAAAAAAAGAGATGGCTGAGCCTCACAATAGTTGTACCATCATTTTTGGAAATAACCTCAAATGCTCACACATTATCTCAATTCTTAACTACAGTATACAGGTGTGCAACAATATTTGCAGTGCTCATAAAATCCTAGTCTAAATGAATATAGAGAAATTGGGCACCCATGGATGACTTTTACAATCATTTAAACAGGATAAGGATTTAGCCCTTCAGGTTAACCTTTTGTGCGATACTTCAGCACTGCAGTTTCCAAGACCATCTGCCAGGAGCAAATGAAAACGCTCACGGAAATGACTAAGGAAAAGAATCATTACCCCAACTTATTTAATACAGGGGAAAGGCTTCATATGAATTTATCTATAAAATGAGCTTGTTTGTGAAAAATAAAAAAAAGACATTATGTGGAGTATATTCCTAGTACCCCATACAGAGAATGGGCTGCAGGAACAGACCACAAAATAACAGCTGGATAGCTAAATCTGTCCTAACTAAGAGTCAGCATAGCAAATCCTGGACCTTTTTAGTGTTAGTGTTTCGTCAGCAACATGAAACACATCTTCTGCATACTCACTTAAAGATGAATTACAGACCTGATACAGGAGAAACAAATGCCTAGGAATTTCTGTGTTTGAGCAAAAGAAACAATCAATGTTCAAGAAGTTTTATCCTTTTATATGGGTACAGACCTTTGCCATTCAGCTTTAAGGAGATGTTTTGTGTTCCCTAATCAACATTTGTATCAAATAATATGATGTCTAAGATAAAAACTATTTTAATTAAACAAAACAAAAAACCCTGCTTATTTGTTACCGCAAAAATTCTGCTCATTTCTTTAAAATATCTTAAAAAAAACAAACAGAGAGTGTGGTCTCATTTATAAGTCTGGTCATACAAGCCTCACTTATTTTCATGTGCAAATCCCATCTGTTTATGAAGTTGTGTGTGCATTCAGCATCCAGACCCACCCTCACAGAACACAACAAGGCTGGGCTCTGCCTGGGCATCCAGCTGACAGGCAGGACTTGACACATGTATGAGAAAAGACAGCCTTGGCTGCTCTTTGCCTTTCAGAACACTCAGTAGTGGTGAGGCTGCTGCAAAAGGATATGACCGAAGCTTCTGTCTTCCTGTATTTTCATTAGGCCATTCTATGTCTGAGACATTAGAAGAATGATGCTTAAAAAAACCGAAATGACCGCAAAGTTGACATGCTTCAAAACTGTTCTGCCTTGGAAGACAACTTTGGGTCAGGTAGAAATAATAAGAGAGATTTAGCAGGAACACGTGTTACAAGAGCTCACAGCAATTAATCTTTGATATTGAATATGAGAACTAGGCAGATGCTCCTGAAAATGTCCTTTCTTCATCTAGCACCATATTACCCTCAGCCTTCTATTGCTTCTCTTACTAAGTCCTTCCTGATCTATTCCAGTGATGCTCTTCCCTTTTCTCAATCATGCAGCTGTCAGTTTGGTTCCGTGAGTCTCCTCAGCAGAGGCACACGCCGCCCAGACCACAGGCTGGTAAACCCTTGCCAGGATGAGTCAGTGCTGCCGGGAGCAAAACTTCCACTTAGTCACTAACTGCCAGAAAACGATGCCTCTGGTAATGCCAGAGAAGCACAACGTTGAGTGACACATGTACAGCACAAGCAGGAAAAGTTATGCAAATCCCTTCTGATTTACAGAGAGGATGGGTGTTTGGGAAAACAGGCAGTCTTTGGGGGAAGCCAGAAAAAACAAACCAGCACTTCGTGAACCACACTCCTCCTTTGCCTTTTGCCTCACTGGGAATCTCTGCCAGATTCAGGAGCTGTTAATGCTTCTGCCCTCTTCCTGGATCCTGTTTCCGTCCCAGCCTGTATTTTTAGTTACATAAATTATCCTAATGTCTGACCCCAGAGCCTGTGGTACAGAAAATGAAGCAGAAAAT
This sequence comes from Pedionomus torquatus, assembly GCA_013398155.1. Lineage (NCBI taxonomy): Eukaryota > Metazoa > Chordata > Aves > Charadriiformes > Pedionomidae > Pedionomus > Pedionomus torquatus. The sequence continues at coordinate 274,490 of VZRU01009149.1, read as the reverse complement.
GAATTTTCATAACTAAAAGAAGAGAACGAGCTGGACTCCAACTATTTAAAGGAGCAGTCCCCAACGTTTTGGATGCAGTGGGTCATAGAAACGTTTGCAGAAAGGAAGCAAATAGTCCCTTATCATATCCTTATCTCCCTGTTCTGACCAAATGCACATTTGTCGTGTCACCAAAACGTGGCCCTCCCCACCACATGGTAGGCCTATGCCCCTCAGGCTGGCAGCCCCCATGTAGCACGTAGGAGGCTGGTATTTTAGTCCAGAAATTACACCCACGGTTCACAGTATCCATGAAAAGTCATCTCTTTTGCATTCCCCAATTAGAAAAAAACACAGACATTTTACAAAGAAACCGTCAGTGACTTCTAAAGGTAAAATGGAAGAAAAAGCAAAGAAAAACATGTGGAGAGAGTAAACAGATGACAAAATAAATTGACTCAGTTTCTGAATTTGTCACAGAAATAAAAAACATGAATGTGCCTCGACAAGCACCGCAGGAAGTCTCAGAGACTGCTGAAACACTGGAAAACCAAACAGAAACCTGTGCATACACTAATAACTGTAGAAAAAAATATCCTTAGGTTTTACCTTTATTTTGCTTAGGATGATTCTGGGGGAAGTCACACAGGATACTTAAAAATGGAAGATGGACGGTGATAAGCTAACACTTCAAGGAAATGACAATTGTCAAAAAGTTACAGGCACAACTCCTGAGGGTTACCTCACATGCACAAGAGCACGTTGCAAAAACTGCCACAACAGCCCATAGCTCCACTAGTTCTAGGTTTACTGCCAAACACCTGAACTTTTTCCTTCTCTTTTTGCCACTGTATAAGGAAACAGAGCAACTAGATAGAAGATCAATGGTTATATCTCTCTATATAAGTCACTCAGTGCATAGAGTTAAGTGTCAACCTGACGGAAGCCGTCACTACGCCCCGCACGTTGCTGCCAAAGCCAAGCCAGCAGCACCCGGTCAGACAGAGGGTGAGCTGCGTGAGGCTCAGCAGCAGCGGCACCGTGCTCTGCGACAATGCATTAAAAAAGGCAAGGACACACTGCGGTTCAAAGCCACTCCCTTTAGCATTCAAACTCTGAAATATCTGAATTGAATTCTTGTCTTTTGGAATTTTCCTGTATGTTCACCTCTACCCCCAAGGAGTTAGAAGCAACTCCTAATTAAATGCTCTATGGAAAATTGGTGGTTCTCAGCTTTGCCATACAAAGCAGTCTGTGAAACACTGTAAGAGATGTAAATTGTTGGCATCCTACTGCAACCATTTCATAAAAAAGAAATGCAGTGCAGCTATGGTAGCCTGCCAGTAAGATGAATGATTTAAGCTGTGCAGCAGCTAACAGGTCAGAGGCAAGAATTCCACACAGTCCCTCACAGCATTCACACTTAAGCTTACCCTTGTTTTGGCATCAATTTTAGCTCCTCGATCAAGTAGGAGTTTGACCATATTTGCATTTCCCCTCTTCGACGCAACATGTAATGGTGTGATATCATTCTGTGGAAGAAAAAAAACATGAAAGTAAATATCCATATATCTTTCTTTCATGGACTCCGTGATCAATTTGCTCACGGAATGAATTATGCCCAATTTGCTAAAAGCGTAACACAGTTTTGTTTCCCCGGGAGCATGAAAGCAAAGGGAAGCTGTGATTATTCAGACATGTGAGTAACTGGGATGATACTTAGACACATATATTATGAAGACAAACAGTCAAATTGCAGCTGGATTTATAAGACGACATTGTACCTCGGTTCTCAGCTTTTGTGTAAGAGTAAAATTTACACCATTTTACTGACTAGACCCCAGCAATTTAATTCAGCTATGGTTGTTTCTGAGCATGTAATTATAAGGATTCATACCTCAACTTCACTGGCCATGTAGGAGCTATGGAAAATAAGTAAAACCATTACATCTCTGGGTGTAGTTCAAAAGTGACAAGATGCCAATGCTATTTATTTCTGAACATCATCAGCAAACTCTGAAAGCCTTGGGAGTACCTTTCTTTCGGTTACATCACTGTTTCATCTACCGAACTTGTTTCTCTAATAGAAGTAACACCTTACTTGGAGTGTGACTGTCAGAGTGTGTGTGTGTGTGTGTGTGTGTGTGTGTGTGTGTGTGTCCCCACGCGTGGTGCCAGGCAGGCCAGTGGCGCAGCGGTGCCACGCTCCAGGGACAGTTGCATAACCAGTGCCTGTGCGCACACACACACTCCTTTAACAAGATGGAGAGAGGATGCTTCTTCATGCTCTGATGATTCCTTTATCTCTTGGTGTATGAAGGCCACATCCTGTATGTATTTGATCATATGGAGCCAAGTCAAAATAAAAGGATTTAAATAGAGCATGCAGCTACTGTACGAAGACAAATAGAATTGCAAAGAACATGTTTCTGTGTATTCAGGGGCAGCGTAAACAGCTGGCTGTGTAAAACCAGCTTCCCCCTGAACGAGCAGAAAGCGGTAAATTTTAGTGTCCTATGGCTGACTGAATCAGAAAGGCACCCATCACCTGGAATAGCTGGAGGGTGGTAGGAGTGTCTTGCCTGGTCAACAGAGCGTTTAATAGTGCTTCCTCAAAATCGCAGGTGAGCGGAGTGAGAGAAAACCAGCGCTGAAAAGAGATCCCCTCTCAGATGTGGTGAGCTGACTCACAGCCCAATGTTAACGCTATCTAATCCAGGATGCTACATCTCCATTTACACAGAATTGCACTATGAAGCTAACTCACACCTACTAGAAAGTACTAATTAATATTATCATTGAGGTAAACTACATTTCAGCACAATGAAATGACGGAGCTTCTTTCTCCACTGTTCATGATCATTAGAGCCTCAAAGCCACTACTATTCCAGGGTAACTTCCCATGTCTTTAAAAAGTGAAGTGAACCAAAAAGATGCTTAGCACATTTAACAAAACGTACATTATGCCTCGTCATTCCTGTGCGATTGCTTAACTTGCAATTTAGAAGCTGGCTTTGAAACAAAAGAATTAATTCTGTTTGACTAGGAGTTGACACTGGATATAATGTGGGGTCAGTATATTACTTTATCAACCATAAAGATGGCAGAAAGAGGAAAAACAATCATGAGAAGATACTTTCCACTTTTCTGCTCTTCCCAGGAAGAAAGATTTTACCGAGGTCAGAGGGAGAAAGATGAATTCTACTTTCCTGAGGAAAAACAGCAAAGGAAATAACTTTCATGTCTTTAAGTAAAGAGTACTACAGGTGATTTAAACTGAAGAACCACCTTCTTCCACTTGCTGGGGGTGATGGGCAAAGAGGTTAACTCAGTCTAACAGACATTAGTGCCCTGTTAATATGTCAAAATAATTTAGTACTAATACTTTAGTAATTAATAATAATCAGAGAGGGCATCTCCAAGGGGGATCCTACCAACCTCCAAACCAAGATAAGGCCAATGAAGCTATGTTTGGGTCACTTAAGCAAGCTTCAGGTTAACAGAACCTGGTTCCTATGGGTGACTTCAACGACCGAGAAATTTTTTTGAAGAATAGAGCATCTCACATCATCCATCATGTTCCTGGAATGCATAGATATGCCAACAAGGAATGAGGCCCTGCTCGAGTTAATTAACAACAAACGAAGAAAACCTGCTTTGTATCTCGGTTAGTGACAGCCATTGTTGCTGTCGTCACAACATCGTGGAGTTTGGAATCCTCCTGAGGATACTGAAGGTTAGTACCAAGACAAAGGTTTTCGATTTTAGAAGAACAAATTTTAGTACATTCAGAGCTCAGCTGGGAAGGATTCCATGGGAAACTTCCATGAAGAATAAAGGAGGTACAAGTGCTGGGTGTTTTTCAAGAACACTCTCCTGGAAGCACAAAACCAGTTCATCCCCTTTCAAGGTAAGGGAAGTAGGTACAGCAAGAGACTCCCTTAGCCTAACTGTGAGCTTCTGAGTCTGATCAAAGTCAAAAAAGAAGCATACCAAAGCTGGAAAAGTAGACAAATACTTGTTCAGAACTACACAGACATTGCCAGGGTGTGCAGAGATACAGTTAGAAAAGTCAAAGCTCAGCCCAAATGGAAACTGGCCAGAGATGTCAAGAGCTACAAAAGAAAGGGTTCTTCGGGTATATAAACAACAAGCAGAATCAGAAAGAAAATATTGGCCTGCTGTTAAGCAGGACAGGTGAATTAGTCACCAATAATACTTAAAAGATAGAGGTTCTCTACACTTTCTTCACCTCTGCTTTACCAGCACTGCTGGGCCCCAGGCCTTGGGAACAACAACCCAGGATGATGCAAACAAAGACCTACTGTCAGTGAAGGAAGAGTTGGTAAGTGAGCTATTACAGGAGCTTGACCCCTACAATGGGCCCTGATGTTATCTCCCCCAGAGGGTTAAGAAAGATGGCTACTGTCGTTGTGAGGCTGTTCTCCATAACCTTTGAGAAGTCATGGAGATCAGGGGACATCTCAGAAGACTGGAAGAAGGCTAATGTCACCTTCATCTACAAGAAGGGCTTAAAGGAGGATCGAGGAAATTATAGGTTTATCAGTCTTAATTCTTAGAAGTCTGGTTCTCATTCATCTTGACACTAAGCTAAATCAATCTATAGCAGCACAGGGGAGGGTATAAGCACATAAGAATGCACACTTTGGATCTAATTGTTTGCCAGACCAATCGTTCAAAGCTCCTGTTACCCTAAATACAGTAGACTGATTCTAGAGTACATGGATGAGTACTGGCAGATACACACCTTGACTCCAGATTACATGATTTCCACTTAGCTGTCAAGATTTAGATCGTGCTGTTTGCTTATAACAGGGCAATAAAAATTTAAAAAAATCCACTTTCATGTTCAAAAAGGAGTCCTGTTCAAATGACCTTCACATTCCTAGTTAGTTCTGAAACTATCAGGACAGTGCACTTCTCTCAGGTTCTAACAGGGGTGAGCACCCTGCCTGGGAAAGTGGGGAAACTGCCCAATACTGAATAAGGCCTGAGCTCATCTCTGCAAGCTGGAGAGGTAGCAATCCAGCTTTCCTCTATTTGATCACTTGTCTTTATGAAAAACATAAATTGAACGTCTCTAGGACCTTGAAGCCTTGAGTTACATTTGGTTGAAAACAGGCAGCAAGTGCACATTAGGAAGAGATGGATGGATAAAGGATGTGACCACTTTAGACACAATTTGTTAGGAAAACCAACTGCACGCGGTTTCCCTGAAATAAGGAATTGAGTGGGAGAAATCAAACAAATGAATCCCTATATGCCCAGTGAAATATCTGTCCTTATGGATGATCAAACTCGGCTCATCAGCTCAAAGAGCATTGCAAGCGCTCACTCTGGAAAGGAGGATGAAGTTTTTGTCATACTCTACTAACCTATTCAGACAGCTCATAAAAAGAATTAAGGGACAAAGAAGAAAAAGCATGTTTAGCCTTTTTCAACCCTAACAGCTCAGGAAAACACTGTGGGGAAACGAAGGGGAAAAATATAGAGAAGGCAGGTCTCTATTCAGAATTTAACTTTGCCTTTTAGCTATTTGAGCTTTTACTGGTAATAATTCTGCTGGTTGAGAGTTCTGACTTCATGCAGATGAAGAGATGCATTACATGAATGCTTGAATAATTGCACACTGAAGTTTAGGGCAAGCAACTTATCTTTGGTCAATACTGTGTTGTGCCAAGGCTTAAAGAATTATATCTAGACGTATCACACATATGGCCCCTCCCCATCTCTCAGCTGACAATTCAGAACGTGAACTGAGATGTGACAATCTCACACAACATCATCATTAATGTTTCCAATGACAAAACGTAAAGCGAGCAACTCAAAATTGAGTTGTTTGTACTTGTCACAAGAAACTAGAGATAAAAAAAAGTTTCATAATATGTGCAGCTTGGGTGTAGATTATTCAGACTTAAACTGTGGTATCAGCAAACAATACAGCCACCAAATGTAAGGTTCTGAATTCTTCAGTAAATCAACAGCATCTGCTGTCTTTTCAGTCTATTTTTATCTGTTTGATCTTCTATAAATTTCTCTCTTTGTTCTTAAGATAGAATAGTAAATCAGGAAACTTTTGAAGATGTTTTCCTGCAGTAATAAAGCTAAAATGCCTTCAAAATTTTGCCAATAAAAGACATGGTTCAGATCTTGAATGTCTGTTGGAATGCTTCTTGGCCTCACTGCTGAAATATCACATGCTGGATAATATCTCAGATAGACCCCTTGACACTGAGATCCAATCTGCCATTCAGCTTGAGGAGGTTAAATTCTACAGGGAACCTGAAACATAACTTGTGAGAACAGCAACCTGAAACTATGCAATAAATGTTCATAGAATCATGAACTAGCACATAGCCTTTCCTCTCCCCCTTGGCAAATTTCCTGGGGTATATGACTTGAAGTACTCTGAAACTGTAAATAGCTCCAAGTGTGACAGATTAGATGTGCGCAATTTTTTTATTTTTTTTTTATATCGCAACATTGTGGATGACTGTTTCCCCTTTATCTCTATCCACTGCCTGTTGCAGCCACCGCCTTCTCACACAGGGCCTCAGTCCCACAGCATCCAGAAATACAACGGGTGAAAACTGACCTGCTTTTGAATTTACTGGCTCTTGCTTGTGCCTGATCAGAGGAAACACCAAGCCCTTTCAGGTGCAGCCAAAATTCAAAAAACCTTTTGAGTTATCCTGTGCTGAGCAATAATCCACCTACATTTCCCATTTGAAATGAGATCAGCTCCCCTCTGATACGTGGCACTATCCACCAGAGCTCACTACTGCAGTCAGAATCACTCCTCACTAGTACAAATTGTCAACACAAATGGTTAGGAAGTCAGAAAAAAATAGGGAAAAAAATGAAAATTGATTGTACATTAAGAACTAAGAGTGCCACAGTACATCTAAGAAGTTTTATTTTATTCCATTTAGAAAATGAAGATTTCCCCCGGTTTCCTCTGTGCAATGCTGTCCTACGGAATTGCCTCTTTTTCCTCTCAGACAGTCTAGGTTTACAAAAATAAGGATGGTAATAAACAAGAAAAGTAAATGTTTGCACTTACACTATCATGTTGGGCTCTGAAGTATATTTTTTAAAAAAAGCACACACAAAACAGGGGTGAACCTTTCTTAGTCACATGCTGCATTGTTTTAAATGCTGACTGACTGACAGATCATGTGAGGACTGTTAAGACTCATTGCCAGCATCAAGGGGACTTGGTCTTTCTCCTTGCTACCAGTGAGAGAGCTTACCTCTGCCTTTGTTCTCTCCTCTCAGCCCCTCAAGTGTAGTTTTACATAGAAAAATTTAACTTCTTTACCTTTGATTATTATTATTGTTTTAGAAAACAGTGTCTTGCCAAAAGGTTCAGATTAACTTGGAATTTAGTACAATAGTCCTTCTCAGTTCTTAAGTGAGAGCAATTCTGCAAAAAGCTTAATATTGACAAAGAATGCATGAATAAAACAGAAGATGAAACTAGCCAGGCTGCTAAAGCAGAGATTTCCTATATGGTCTGGAAAATCCTTCCATCATTAAGGGTTCTTAAGGCAAGCATAATGTTGGCTGTTGTATTCTGGAATTGTCATCAATGACACTGCATGGATATTACTGCTATTACCAGTTCCTAGAGGTATGAGAAGATCGTGCTGTGCACATGAAGACTGTCATATGCAACTATATCAATTTGTTGTATATGAAAATACTCAATATTTTCTGCATTTTTCTGCAATTCAGAATTGGAGCTACAACACTGCAGAATCCCTGCAGAGAGAAAAGTCTTATACACTAATACAAGTTAGTAGGATTGCTGAGATTTGTACAGAACTTTCAGAAATTAAAGAAATTATAGCTGCAAACACACAATTAGAGTTTTCCAGGAAACCTTACAACAGTGCTTAATTTTTTAGCTTTTTTCTCCTCTACTTAATGTTAATAAATCTTACATTGTGCTAATTTAGCTCCCGTAGACCTATAACTAATCTATGCTTCAGGTTTGAGATGTATAAAATGAATCCTGGAAGAAAAGAAGGAAAAGTATAGCAAGGAGTTGTTATGGCAAACTACCACTAGGGAAATAAAAAGATGTTTTTCTCTTCTGTTACTGTCACTTACATATTGCCTTCTCTTTTTGATGAGCTAATGGTGTTCTGCTCCTCAGCCTGAGGGTCATCATTAATGCATGTTGTCCTCACACCACCCTCCCAAAATTACCAAATCCTTTCTCAGCCTTCCAGTAAGCAAGCTTTCTGCAGGCAAAGCCCACTCCTAGTGGAACTCAGATCCCCTGGTAGACTAAGGAGTGCTATGTTTCAGGAAGGCTGTTCACAGAGCTGGATGCAGATTTATGGCACAGTAAAAACCCCGTTTGCTTTGGCAAGAAAAATATAGGCAAAGGTCATCTTCATGTCAAGGATTCGTGTGCTACCTGAATGTTCTTATTTGCTCAAGTAGGGAGTAGAAGTGGTGGTCACATAAGTTTCTTTCAGCTGTTGCTCCAGAAGCTACAAGAATGAACAATTTCTTTCTCCCTTTCTTTCTAACCACTGTGCTCTTCAGAGACTGGTAGAGCTTCAGAGGCATTTCCTCACCTGGACTAGACAGATGTTTCCACTGGAAGAGTATCTCAGACAGGAGAATGATTTCTGAAGACTCTGTGAACCCCCAAAGATAACTTTTTCGTAACTGTAATTTCCAGAAAACACAATTTGTTTAAAGCACCTTCCTCACTTCCCTGGTCTGGGAAAAGCCTTAGATTTGCCCAACTTTGCTGTTGGAAAACTAGCACAGGGTAGTCTGGACACACATTTCCATCACAGCTGGCTGGGAACTGCAACAGATAAAGAGTGCCTGCCCTCCCTGTGCACTGCTTATGAGGATACCCAAGCAGGACCCGAAAGGACAGGTACTTTCTTGCACAGGATACCATAAGCATATAATCAGACTGCTAAGGAAACTGGTTTCTCATTCCTTCCAATTGTCATTACTTGCTTTATCACCTATTTGGAGATACCTTCCCAGATCCTATATATCAAACTGCAAGGCAGTCCAGAGCAAATCTGGGAGTGGTAGAGATGAAGAAGAAGTAAGCCGTCTGTGACCTGTCCTTTTTCTCCAGTACCCCACCCACCCTCAGGCTGAAGATAACCTGATTTTGGCAAAGAAAGTCAAGCCCATGGCATGAAACCCCTGCAACAGCTTCCAACTCCAAAAGTCATGCCCAGGATGGAAGCACAGCAGCTTCCACTATCCATATGGCCATTGTATGCCAACAACACATCTCCTGAACTGAAAGCTTGAAACGTGAGAGCCCACTGGTTATATTTCACTTCTCCATACCAATCACTAGGTTGGCAGCTCCAGAAAACATGAAGCAGATACCAACACTCTAGGTAACACGGCAGATACAGTTTAATTCAAAGGCACAAGTGGCTGATGAAAAATATTTTTCTTAAAATAATATTAATTACTTCTTCCTGTTGAAAAAAATGACCTAGATTGACTTAAAGGTCTTTAGCTTTGTTCAGTTTGTAACTACGATTTATCTGCACCTCTCTAATATCGGGTGCCATTGCCAATTCAGTTCTCTTAAGTTCTCATTCTTGATGTCTGGAATTGTTGCAATCCTTCAAAGCCCAGATAGCAACTACACTTATGTGTTAAACTGGCCGTGAAAGGAGACCGGCTTCACCCTTGGTTACCCTTTATTCTTTTCCTCCACTTCTTCAGCCCATGTGCAACTACCTCCCAGTTCAGTAAGAGGGAAATAAGGTGATGCAATGAAGGGATTTTGTTAGCTTTGCAGGGTTTCAGAGAAGCATAGCCACACATGTGAAAATGTACTACAGAAAAAGGATGATAACAGACATAAAAAGCCTGTTACTTCTACAATGCGTACCCTCCCAGTAACTGTTACAGAATTATTGCTGAGTTTGAGCCCAAGTCAAGCAATTTGAAGCACGTGTTTTTCCTTCATTACAAAATAGCAAACTTCCAGCCCAATAAGGAGATCCTGTTTTACTTGGCTGAGCTTATGAAGGTTGTTGGAGTTGCCTCCCTATAAATAGGTAGAATCAAGGGCATCACAAGCTGACTTACTTAAATGATCTCCATTTCCCACAGGGAACTTTTCATCTTGTGGCGTCTTCCCTGTACTTGCAGCAACACCAGAGAAGGAAACACAGACATAGAAGTGCTAATGCAGGTCAACGGAAGATCTGACATGAGGTCAGTTGCTGGGCTGGAAGAGTGCAAATCAAAAGCAGGTACCTTTCCAACCCTCCCAGCCTCTGTGCTCAGTGTGTACACAGGCTGACAAATACCATAATACCTGTAAGAGCCCCTGGAGCTATGCCTATTTTTCTTAGATGCAGTGAAAGAAGGGAACAAGGGAGCATATGATAGCTGAGAGGCAGGCAGGTGTAGACCGAGCAGGGGTGAGGGGAGCAGCTGCTACTGCATATCACTGGGGACATTATTTACTTACAGTACAGCACCACTGCTCATCTCCTGCACAATGGGAACCACCACCAAGCTCATGCCTTTCCCTGCCTTCATTGCTGGAACCTCTTTCTTCCCTCAGGCCTCTCAGACACCCACTGAAAACACAGCAGGTGAAAAGATCTTCTCTGTTACAGGTCTGCCCTCCTTTTTCTCACATCCCTTCAACTAAATCCTTTTTACCACATTTGCCCTTTTCCTTATATCTCAGAGCTCTGCCTTCACCATACACGTTCATTCACATTATCACCATCCCTCCCCACCTTCACTACACTGACGGTGGGAGCTTGCTATTTATCCTGCCCTCACACATTCATTTTCATGTTGCCCAGTCCATATAAGCATCTTCTGTTACCATACTCCTCTGCTCTTGTTCAAGTCTCTCCCCAGAATTCATACTTGCCTATATAGTTTAAACATAAAATGAGATAGACAAGCAGCCTTGATTCATATTTACTTAACAAGATGCAAAAACACAAAGTGCATTTGACACCCCCACCCTACAGTTTGCTTTTTGTATTTCTGAAAGCTACAATACACACATGTAGTATGATCTAAGTTGAGTTACAGCCCTTTCATATCTTTGCTGTTACTTGTCTTAAATTCTCATCAACTCACATAAGGGTCCTTTCTCCAGAGGGGATACAGCACGTTGGGGATACTGTTTACAGAAATTAAAATAACAAGAGGCAATGAAGTGGCAGTGGGCAGGCTGTATCTATGGACGGGTCATTTTTAGTACCTGTTTTGGGATTACCTCGACCTGTTCTGCAATTTGGATAATCGAGGATCAAGCAAGGGGTCCGTTACTTGTTGCTGGTAATTGTACTTTACACTCAGACTGGAGGTTTGTCTGCCGACAAATTCACTGCTCTAGCAGAATGTAACTCATCTTTCTGTGAAGCGCTTTCATTACCCGCAGTCTGATAAGCACTAAAGAACAAAATTCAGCTCCATATTACTGTTATTTATGCTACGATTACTTCTGTCACAACTACTTTATCTCGATTTGCAACCACCATACAGCAGAGATGTGCACTGCGGATGCCCCCACCCAGTATCACAAGCACAAACGAGCCGTTCAGCGCTCTGAGTCACAGCATCAGCCCACTGCTCTTTCGGGCTGATGTCACTGCATCCACACTCTTCCCCGGCTGTCTGAGCAGCCTGCCTCTCTCTGACAATGGCAACTAATGAAGGGAGAACCTGGAATTTCCAGGCCTTGAGAAGGAGGGGAGGATGGCCTTATTACTCTGGATGTGCTCTCCAGCAGAGTTCCTAAATCCGGAACAGAGCTGCTGAAGCTTAAGATTTATTATTTTATTAGAACAAGTATAGGCAGATGATATTTAGTGGTACTGGTAACAAGTGCTACTAATTGCTAAACTAGTACCATTTCTAATCCTTAATCTTGTTTCTGAGCAGGAAAGTGTTGACCCAAGATTCCATTCCTCCTTCTTGCTCCTGTGATCAGAGCCTACCTAGGCGTTTGCAATGCCTTAATGCTCTGATTTGATCAGTTTGAGGACTTGAGAATAAGAAGTCAACATTATCAGTGAAAGCAAAGCATGCAGAGTCAGAAGTTTCCCAGAAACCCTTGACCCCCATATCTACTCTTAGCTTGGGAACTTTAAGTTGGTCTAACCTGGGACCCCTCTCTCACCAATTACATAAACTACATTTAGTGATGAATGTGATTTGGAAAACATTGTTTGTGGCAATATATGAAAGCTGATCATTACCTTTGATATTCAACTATCAGTCTGACCCAGTATCTGCTACTACTCTTCTCACCAGCATTAGTAAGTACTGGATCATGCCTTATAACAGTGTCTTTTATCTTTGGGGATTTATCTTCATTAATAAATCACTGACTGATGCTATGTTGAATTAATAATGGACAGTGCCGAGAGTTTACACCTGCACTCCTACTTACTTACAGTTTAAGGAAAACATGTAAAAATTTCTGTTGCCACTCTATCACACCCTCCACCAATTCCGTTTATTAATCACAAATAGATCTGTTCCAATTTTGGGGGGTGATGAGCAGGGTTAAGTGTGAGAAGTTCTGTAAGTAAAATAGTAAGTTCAATGCTAAATAATCACAATAATATTTTACTGTTTTCATGGGTTTGCAATGTTTATCGTAAATACTTTAGTGCATGTACATACATTCCTTAACTATAGAAGCATTCAAGTTTTTAAATATATAAACTATCTAAAGCAAAATAAAATACTACAATTTGCTTTTTGCTATATGGAAGTGCTATAAACAGTAGAATAGTACTTTTTCTCTTGTAAAAGTAATAAATATAACACACAATAAAAATCTCTGAAAAGGAACTGCTGAATTATCCATGCCATGTAATTCCCTTGTAAATATCATCTTGAATACATGTTGGGGGCTTTGGATTTTTCCACTTTAATCGAAAGTTTGCTCCAGGATCTCATTACTTATATTTAAAATTAATTATTAGACAACTATTGATTAAATAATATTAATTATTAATACTTAATACAGAATACCTAAATGTCTAGTCTGCAATTTTTCACGGCCAGTTCATACTTAATTACTATTACATCAGTATTTGGCTTCATGAATGCCTCTTGCTCCCTTGAGTTTCTCTCCACATTGTCCTAGGGATAATACCAATATCACATCTCCTCCCTGGCTTTGTTTTAATAAGGTTTGGTGAGCCAAATTCTTGCACAGACTCACTTTGGCTTGTGGTGGTGTTTTGGGGTTTGGTGGGTTCTTTTTTTGGCTGATTGTTATTGTTTTTTTCCAGGTAGTTGGTTAGTCTGTCAGGTGTTGTTTTGGTGGTTGGTTGGTTGTTTTTCCAGTCTATATCAGAAATACCTTGGAATAACCTGAAATCACATATGCTTTTTTGGACTTTTTTTAATCATCCAATGAACACTAATATAGACAGGTCCTATTCTTTCTTGGTTGGTAGACTGTTGGAAAAACAGGTGTATTCTTTAGCCAAGAGTTTAATCTTTTTTCCATTATGAATTTCAACACATTTCTATGTTCTAATACACACTTTCTGTACTGACAACCATTCCTGGCAGTGTGTCTGCACACAGGTATCTTCTTATTCACGCATCCCAGACCATTACCGAAGAAGCTAATGAGCAAAGAAATTTTTAAGAACTTCAGTAGGAAGTTCTAGCACAAGCATTTTCCAGTACTATCCTAGAGTCTCCCTGGTTTTCCCTTCTTTAAGCCTTTCATACTCTCATAGCACCTACTCAGCTTTCTGCCCACATCCTCTCTGTCCTACCATTCTCTAGCCATCCATCTTGGCTCATTAAATTTTGTGTTACCTCTGCATTTGCCTTTATTTTGTCTCTGGTCTCATGCCTGGCACAACCTCTTTCCTTGTCCTTCACATCGCTGTATCCTTGTCTATACACATTTCTTTATTTTCCTGCTCTTCCAACTATATATAAACTTCCTTCTGTCGTTTTCTGTCCTTTCCACTTCTCCTACTTACATTTTGTTGTTCCCACTTCCTTCCTACCCCAACCATACTCCTTCAACTCTAATATTCCTCTTTGGTCTTCCAACAGACCCAAACTTTGACAGCAGGTATGGTCAAACTTTGGCCCAGGCTGTGATATGAGACCCCGCTGGCACCAGGCTTGCAGAACCATCCATCTGCCTGTGGGAGGATGGACACACTCCCCAAGCGAGAAGGTGCAGCGGAAACCACCAGTCAGCTGCCTCTGACTCAGCAAAGACATAACAGAAGGGAATCGAGGAAAGCCCATAGCATTTCCCTCCTGGCTCTTGATCCTTTTTCATACATCTGAGGAACTACCCAGTCACTCCCTGGGCTGTGTCGTGATTTTGGTGCACAGCTTACAGGGTCAGGAGGGTTATTTCCCCAACTCTACTGTGGCTTCTGCCATACAGCTCCCATTTTCGACTCTTCTCCATTTCTCTAACTCATTTCATTTTCTACCCCTGCAGTTTCTCAGACCTCCTTTGTGCATTGTCTGATTCTCACTCTGTGCAGTGAAGGCACAGCTGCTTTATTTACCACCAGCACCTGCACTTCATGTTCACTGGAAACAACTGCATACTGAGGACAATTCAACAGGGACAGCACTCCTGACATGCTCAAGCTCCAGGTGGAAGCATCCATTTCCCTGAATCCCAGCCTGCCTTTTGCAATACTGGAACCATGAAAATAGCAGAAGTTTCAAAGGTGATGACTAGAGCTCAGGTTCAGTTCAGCAGCTCAGGGAACCCCTTTGTATGGTAACCCCCCCAGTCAGGCCAGGCCCCTCAGCTGGCAAGAGCAATGGACCTTTCCATACCTTTGTGAAAAAAGTGTTTCAAAGTGATGATCAAGCAAACTAAGCATAAATAAGATTTCACACTTACCCTTGCAGTGAAGTCCACAGCAGCACCCCGATTTAACAGCAATGTAGCTACATTGATATTTCCATAGTGAGCAGCTATGTGGAGGGGAGTGAACCCACTCTGAAACAAAACAAAAATAAACCAAACCAATAGATACTTATGGTTTTGCATCTCATTGGTAACCCAAAATTTGTATCACATCACTGATATAAGCTAGTAATAGGAGTCTGCTGCAAGTCACCATTCCAATTCTGTACTAGTTTTCACTCACTGACATTTATTTATAGACTTTCTGAGAGTCTAAATAAAATCATATTGCTATGCAAGAGGAGAAAAAAATTAACATAATTATTCTAGAAGACCAGAACTAGGATAAAACTTTCAGTTATTCCAGAAAAACATCAGCAAAACATTTGAGTTTTAAAGCAATGATCTTTTAGAAGATATTAATTTCTAAAGAAAAATATCTAGCTGTTAACGGTATTATGTCCATCTTGCAAGTTAAATCTCTTAGAGATTCTATGCAGAAGTTCAGATACAAGTCATTTAATGATACTTGCTAACTGTTTTTTATGAATTCAAAGTAGATGCAAATGAAAACAACATCAAAGACAATTTTAAATGATTAATATGGAATTTCTTTTCCAAGGGTTAGTACCATAAAGATCAGACTCCCACTGTGGGCAATCACACTGGGTTATGTTCAGACACCGCAAGTTACCACCCTAATTAGAAGATGCCTTACTGATAAAATTACTTCAGCAACTTATTTTCATATTTAAGTAGTTTTACTTCCTTTCAAAATAATGCTAAAACATGCAGCAATTCCATCAGTCCTGCAAAGTATGAAACCTTATGGGAACTAGATGCGCCTCTAAATAGTTTGCAAGCCATGCTAGCTGCCACTGCCTTGCTTTGAGAGTTTTGCAGATATAAAACCACTCTCAAATCATTCTATTTGCTGACACCATTAAGGGAAGTGTCATGCAGAAGCCTAAAGATCAGACCTGGATGCACAACACGACAGGGTTGTCTGCAGCTCTTAACACATCTGATAAACATAGACTATATGAGAATCCCTGAAAACTCCATCTTACATAATATGGCTCTTTTCTGATGGCAATTAGTTCCCAAGAACGCTTACTCTTACTTTTAAACCCTATTTTCAGCTGCAGAAAGCCCTGGTATCTAAACTACAGTCTTCTCTAGCACATGCTACTTTGTTTGATCTAAAGCAGGTATCTATCCTATAAAAGGCAATGCAAAAAGGGAGAGGAAGAAATGATGCAGCAGCACTAAGTCATGGAGGAGTGATGATGCATATATATATTTATATATACCTCTGTTGTTCTATTCACCATCATCTAGGTTAACACATTTGGAAGCAAAGAGGGGGAAAAAATGAACGGTTAGTTCACCACTGGTGATATGGATGCAAAAAGCTTCGTGATTGCGAGATGGCATGGCAGCTCAGATGACAGCACAATTGGCACACAAAGGAAGCTCGACTGAATGGAAGCTGAATGATCCAGTGTTTTTGAAGGCTCTTTGTTACATGTTTACCAAAGTTCTTCAAGGAGCAATTGCACAAACAGCTAATCAAATTAATTAATTGTACAATACCTATAGCGTACTATCGCAGGAGTGGCTTTCATTCCCAAGAGATCAATTCTAATAACATTTTGCTTATTAGTTTCCATTTGCAAAGTTTCTACAGAAGAAATTAACCCTGATTTAAAGACAACGAGAATGGCAGAGGAAAGAGGCAAAGGAAGCAAATGAAACGCTATTCTTAAATCACATACTATAGAAGAAAGTTAAGTGTAACTCTGCAGCACAATACATCCCCCTAAGGGAGATCTTCCCCGGGTGTCATTCATGTGGTCAGCACTTACTAACATCAACCCTTTTTTTCTTTTTACAACTGACCTTTGACTCCACATCAGCATTGTGGTCGTTCTGCAGGAGCAGAGCTGCTGCCTTCGTATCGTCCTTGCGAGCAGCGATGTGAAGGGCAGGAAGACGGACTTTTCCCTTTGTATCATTTTCGAGTAGCAGTGAAACCACCTGGTCGTGACCTTGCTGCAAAGCTACTGCCAAAGGCGTGAAACCATCCTGCAACATACAATGGGGACTCTCAACACGCTTTCCCAGTTTTCCAGGGGACAGGAAGGGGAAGGGAAGCAATCTCAGCATTAGAAATGGTACTGGCTGAAATTTAAACGTAAAGTGTAACAGGGTGCAAATTAAAAGTACCCTGCAGTGAGACTGAAATTGGAATAAAGTGTTGGTGAACTAGGTCCCAAATGCTCAAAACACCGTTCTGGCACTCTGGACTTAAACACAAAATTACAAGACACAAGCAAACAAAAGTAACTGAGACTGGAGAAAAAAAGTGTGAAATTACCCACAAATTAAGAGTTACACAAATAAGCATGTCTAACAAAGTGTATAATTTCATAAAAAGCTATAAATAACTGAATATTCAGATTAAAATTGTTAATAATGTCTCCATAGCAAATTATCATCCATTCCCCAGCAGCTACAGGTTATAATCTACGGTTTTTAAGGAAAAAAACACCAACACCTTTCACTTTTCAGCTCCCGTTATGGTGAAATTGTGAAATACAAGTGCCGCAATGACACAGAAGAATGTTGATTCTCACACTATATCGAAAGTGCAGAGTTCAAGCAGTAACTTTTTAATTTTTGGAACTAAGAGTAATGTTTTCAATGAAATTTTTTTCTCTCTGGCTTACCAAACAAACAGAGCCATAATTTAGGAGGAGAAACAGGAGAAGCTGTGAAAAAAATCACTAAAATTCCTTGGGTCCGACCAAGTTGGGGTTTCTCACTGTGAATTTTTTTAAATTCTTATAACCACAGCCTTCCCCTTAGCCTCCAGTGGCAGGGCAGCGCTGTGGGGCCAGGCTGCGCGCAGCTCCTGGGCTGGGACAACAGCAGAGCACAGCACAGGGGGCGAATACGGCCGCGTTGCTCTGAAGGCCAAAATACTCCATAAGCATCCCCCACCAGAGGGCTCTGACAATACAGCTACACTGCACCAGCAGAAATGGTGGCTCTCGCCTGGAAACACCCAGAGTGAAACAGCTCATACCTTTGTGACCAGGAGACGTTGGCCTCCCGGTCTATTTAAACAGCCGACGGCAGTGGCACAGTCAGCCACTTCACAAAGAAAGGTGGTTTAGCTATCTACAATGTCTTTTCCTGTTGGGCATTCTCTTCTGTTAAAAATGCTGGTAATAATAATATATGTATTTAAAAAAAAGAATCATAGAATCATCCAGGCCAGCAGTGACCTCCAAAGGTCATCTAGGCTGCAGGGACACCCCCAACTAGCCCAGGCTGCCCAGGGCCTCGTCGAGTTTCATCTTGAATATCTCCAGGGAAAAGACCTCAACCACCTCCCTGGGCAAACCGTTCCAGTGTTCCACCACCCTCAGAGTAAAGAAATTTTTTCTAATATTCAACTTAAATCTACTCTTCTCCAACTTAAGTCCATTACCCCTCGTCCTGTCACAGCAGGCCTTTGTGAACAGACCCTCCCCAGCCTTCCTGTAGCCCCCTTTAGGGACTGAAAGGCTGCGATTAGGTCTCCCCAGAATTGTAGGAACATATTTTCTCTTTCCCTCAGGGAAAGGGGAATAGACAAATGGGAAGGAGCACTGAACTTCAGCCCCAGACCAGCTGCCGTTCTCCATCCCCTTGGTTTCCTAACTTTGCTGGGAGTTGCTCAGTCTTTCGGTGTGTGCAGGGATCACTGAACCAAGGCCAAGCAAACTGCGACCAAGAACATTAGCACCAGCAAGAATGCATTGCCACCACATGCTCTCTGGAGAGGACAACTCACAGAGAGTAATCGCAAGCAAGTATCCTCATGTCAGAATTATAATTAGCAATTGCACTTTAAAACAAAAGGCAAAGCCCACTCCAGAAAAACAAACAGCAAAACCAAACATAAAAACCTAAGAACAATTTAAAGGAAATGGTTGGTTCTGTTTCGTTTGTTTTTGTTTTTGTTTTTGTTTTTGTTTTTGTTTTTTTTTTACTTTAGATTAAAACACCTTTATCAAAGAGGTTTATTTTTAATGATTATTTAGTTAAGTGGCAATCATTCAGTAACACAGGCTCTTAGACTTAAAAAAAAAAAAAAAAAAAAAAAAANAAAAAAAAAAAAAAAAAAAAAGAAAGATAAATTAGATTTATATGAAAACTTGGAAAACCTGGACCCAGAAAAAGTAAGAAAGCACCCATAAGCAACTATCACAAGCGAGTTAAGCAATAAAGGCAACACTGTTTTGTAGTCTAGTATCTTCAAAGGAATTCTCCATGGATAAATTTAGAGTGCACCTTATCAGGCTGAGTTGGAAAAAAGCTCAACCTAAACTGACATACAAATGCTCAAGGGAAAAACAATACCTATGCACAATTTTAAAAATTTCTGTTTTCAGAAAATCATATGGTGGCAAGAATGTTTTCAAAGTCTGAATCTATTGCAGCTCCCCAGGGGTCCCATGACTTCTTTGTTTCCGAGTTTTTACAAGGAAATATAAATTAGTGTTGTGAAAATCACAATTTTCAATTAAATTTCTAGATTTAAAGTATTTTATTTTGGCAATTCTTTGCTTTCATATCTTTGAACATTTCCAGAAAGTTGTTTCTGATGCACACTTTTTAGTTATAACTAACTTTTAGTGATTTTGAAAAGATAATTTTGATCCATTATTGATTTCTTACAGTCCTGACCTCAGAAGAGAAGAATAAGATTCCAAGCATACAAATAGTGATATGTGTACAGTGATACAATGAAATAGTTTTGCATTTCATATTGGGCAAAAGGTAGGACTATTTCAAATAACCATTATTTCATTCATGGCATCAGTTCAAATAGAGCAATCATAATTTAATAAATATTAGAGAGAGTGCACACTGGGATATAGGGGTGCTTTTGGTAGCAAAATCTTGGAATGAAGAGAACTGGAAATTCATCAGAATAAAAGCCCATCTCAATGCAGTACACTTTAGACTATTAAGATACCTGCTGGTTTTTCTTTCCTTCCAGGTTGTCTTCTTTGAGTTAGAATTACTTTTTAAAGCAAGAAATAAAAAGTGTTCTTCTGGAAAAATCACAGAATACCTCCAAGGATAGACTTTCCATCTTTCTGTCAGCTTGAAATGATCACTGCAGGACCAGATGGGACAACTAGGCTCTACAGAGAGGCTATCAAGATGGCAATAAATGCAATTTAGGAAATGCTCCAACACTAATTAACCCTGGGTTTTCCCTGGTATCCAAGAACTGACTCTAAAGCATAGGTATCAGTTGTTCTTGCTTTATGGTTGCCCTCCACATTACTATTTATAAAGAAAGCACAGAAAACTTTTTGTATTATGCACACAGTTAAGTGCCCTGTTTGAGCACTTAACCTGAAAGATTACTAGTCATGACTAAGAACACATCTATTTTTAGAACTGTTTCTAGTTGAAGTCATTTTTTATTTTAGAAGTGTCAAGAGATGGTTTAAATTGCTGAAAAGCAACTCAGTACTCATTAGCACACTTTGCAGACAGAACTTTTTATCGGTTTTTAATTTTGTATTTAAAAGACTAGTTCAATATAAGCTGGTAAGAATTGCTGCTGAAGCACATTTTATATGTTTACTTTTTTCATAAAGTGTGAAATTCAAACTTTTACCTCTGTGGCAAGGCTTTGACTGGCACCATTGTCAAGAAGAAACTTAACAACTTCCAGGTGGTTTTCTTGGGCTGCCATATATAGTGGAGTGAAACCATTCTGAAACAGAAAAACAAGAGTATAAACACTCCACCAACATCTCATACATACCAAGCTGGGTTAGATTAGGAGGAAACCAAATAAACCTTGTGCTCCTCGGGTGCCAGTTATTGGTGTGATCACCCTTGATTCAAGCAAAGACAGGAGAAAGGTAGTATTATTTAAAAGGACACAGTGGAATCTTTCACCTGACCAGACAGTTCCCACACGTAAGTGAGAATACTTCCTTTTATATCTATTGTGAAGTTGAAACAAAAACTAATCTGGATGGACCATTTGGTAGAGTTGTGATTCCTGATAAATGCAGCTACAGTAATGGAAATGCAAAACGGGACGGGGAAATGCAATACAAGTCTGTAGCGAAAGGAAGAGCAATGGCTCTTCAGAATACTTCTCATTTTGTTCTCTTCTTCCTGTTAGCTTTGACTTCTCTTTCACTTATGTGAGCTACTTCTGTCTTTTATCCCCTCAAAGAGCTGCCTCCTGAGCGTAGCCTGCCTGTGGGCACTGAGCTACTTCATATTTCAGGCACCAGGAGATCAGGGGATTGTTGGTTCTCAGTAGCCTGAGACAAGAGGTTTATCAGTGCTTCTGACTACATAAGAGCATTTCTCAAATTATGCTTGAGAGAGTGATTTCAACCAATGCAATACAACTATTGGAGGATGCAGAGCTTAACTCATTCTTTGGCAAGTGCTTTCCTCTTACAGTCAATGCTTTTGTCTTTGCCATAACTGTATAGAGCTCACAGCCTTCCAGGAATTGAATTTTTGGAAACTAGCATCCAGGCAATGTATTTTTTCCCTATTGTTCTACACATTTCTGAAATTCACAGCTTTGATGTCACAAAACCAAAAAGGCAAAATGAAGTCATGAAACCTGTCCTGGGACCAAGAGACCTTTAAAGAAATTTATAGAAATTGTGGATTTGCACCTGAAATTGTTTGACTTCCATGTAGCACTGCGTGTCTCTCAGTCCAACAGAATGGTGAACTAGTGGTAAATAGATTATAAAGTAACAATTTTAAATGTCCCTATGCTTTACCAAACCAAGTAGGTTGTTACTCTGGAAGCGACCAAAACAACATTAGCAATAAGAACAGCAATCCTTTTCTCCTCTGATCTGTCACGATCATGTTTTTTACCCTTCATACTGCAGCATTACTCCATCAGACAGATCACTGTTAGATTTTGCATGATCCCTTTCCGTATGGTACCAGCATGGGTGATGACACCATTAACTGCTTTGGCCAGGAGGTCACTGAGATTTCAGTGCGTTCTGCTAGGGCCCTGTCTTTCCTCTCAATATCTTCCAGATCTCATACTATCGGGATTTCTCAGACTTTTCTTAAGTAAACTTCACAGAGTCAGCTGCAACAAGGGCAGCAGCTGACCTCTTCAACTGCTCCCTCTTAAGATCCTCCCCAGACCTCTTGCTCTATCACATACTACTTCTGGTGATTACTGAAGAGAATGAGGAGGACAAGGAGGAACAGAAATACAAAATAAAACAGGAGGTAAGGGCTAGTTAAAAATAACAGGTAAAACAGAAGAAAGATTTAATCTGGCTTGAATAACAGAAAAGTTGAGGAAGTGTTTCCATATGACTGGATTTGGCTGAGACGGTACCAGCACGCTCACGTCTGCAATGTGGCCAGGGCAGACATTTCAGCAAGGTGCAAGACAGAGGGGGAGCAGCTCAGCAATTCAGCTAGAACAGTTAAAAAGGACACTGACCTAGATTTTGCAGGAAACCAATGGAGGCAAACAGAGAGGAGCTGAGAAAGGTTTAGCTGTGTATTTGCATCAAAGGAAAAAACATCAACGTTCCAAGTTCTGGAGAGATGAAGGGAAACCCTAGCCTAAGACCTATAGCGGTGAATTTCAGCTGAGTTATAGTAGCTGCAGTGGAAACAGCTGACAGGCATCTGACTGTCACAGCAATGGTGCAGAGTGGCAGGGCACACAGCCAACACAGGAGAGCGCAGGTGACCTGAGGCCGAGCATGCAGGCTTCACTGGCAGCAGAGACAAAGAGGAGGTCAGAAAAAAGGACAGTTGGAGAGGAAATGGCGTGAACTGGAGGTTTGATCCAAGAGGAGCTTTACCAACAACAAGACACCGAGCAGCTGTGAAGCCACATGTTTGCAAGGCTTGCACAGGCTGCACGGTCTGTTGCTGTTCCAGTATTTTGATAATTTGGTCTCTATTCAGGAAAGCATTGCTACGAGCATAAAGTAGGCGCTGAAGTCCTACTGGAGCCAAAGCCTAGAGTTAGCAATGCGTTAGTGAACTCTCCAGAACCAAAGCCAAACAGTTCAGTTACCATACAGTCAAAATTCTGCTTAATGAAAAACAAAAAAGCCAGAAAGTGCTTGCTAAGGTACCCAATATGTCACATTACAGGTTGTTATTAACACACTGAACAGCAGAGCCTGGCATTTTTCCCTATCCTTCATGGCATACAAAATATCTATTTACTAACTCAGCTGGAAACAAAGATTAATTTTTTGGTTTCAAACATTCACATTTAGAAAGAAAGCAGGAAACACTTCCTAATTATTAGTTTCAGAAAATAATTAATAGGAAAAAATTCTCAGAACCAAGTATTACTCCCATTTGAAGGCAGAGCAGAACCTTTTCTCTTATGGTAAAGTATTGTAGGGTTTTCAACATCTTATCCCCCATACTTTGTTTTTTCTTGTCTCTTTAAAAAGGGGCTGAAATTTCCAGAGAGCCACAAGCCTAAGGAAAGCGCTTTGTCTTCAATAGTAATAAACAGCCCTTAGAAGATGTAAAAAATTCAGTCAGTCAACATAAACTTGTTTAATTATTATACGGGGCAGGCAAGCAGGGACACCTCCTATGGCACAACCAGTTGGCTTTCAACGATCTGTGGTTTATGCATCTTTTGAGCCAGAGTTTTTCCTTTTCATTTCACTGTTTTGCTCTGAACACCAGCAATGTTCTCCCTTATTTCAAATTGTCTATCATGGACCTAAATATTCATTCAAAGGACTTGACCAAACAAAAGCTCTGCACATGCTTGCAGCACCTCCTTTTACAAGGAGAGGGGATGAGCTCGATAAAGCCAGAGACACTGAATTATGTGAAACAGGATCCCTTTCATTTGAACAAGTTCTCTCCCACTATCCTGTTCTATCAGGATCTCATCTGACTCTGTAACCATTAGCATCTCATAAGATACTGGAGAGCAGACATAAGGTTGAAGAGTACATACTTTGCTGTGCCCCCTGCTACACAACCACTTCCAGTATTTTGTGAACACTCCTAGATGTGCCTCCACTTTCTGCACCTCCAGGGACATGCATCTGTGTGGCTTCTGCTTTTGCTGTTGATGAATGAGGCTGGCAACTCAGAGTTAATTCCAACTGGTGGTTGACATCCCGGTGTGGGAAAAGACCTGAACACAACCTGGCATTTCACCACACTGCTGTGCCTATATGGGAACACAAGACTTGATATGTCCCCGGCACGCTCTGACCACCTGGAGAGAGGCCGAACAGAGGGCAAGAGCTGGAAGCATTCAAAGTTTTAATTGTATGTTGAGTTCCAAAGCAGGAATGAACTCAGAACTACACTCACTAAAATGCCAGTTTCCCTAATAAAATGGCAGCTGTGTGTTTAAACTTTGTCATTGCACCTGTTAGTGGCTACCTACATGGATGGAACAGTCAAAAGAGAATGTAGAGGTTTTTAATGTTGGCAGGGTTACATTCATCTTACTGACTCAAACCCTATTTTCAAAAACCAGCATTAATACAATGAGATGTACCCAATATACTAACTAATATTACAGTTTATAAGGGGAGAAGGATTTTAATGTCAGCAACGTTTGCGATTGTACTGAATAGAGAAATATTACTTTACCTGAGACTGTGCATTGACATTGGCCCGATTTGTAACCAGCACTTTGACCACTTCTGCTTGTCCAGCGAGGGATGCTATGTGCAATGCTGTGTTTCCTTTCTGAAATGAGAGACAGTTACATTTGAGAAGAGTACAAAACTTGAGTTTGAATACATGACAATACTATCAACAATTCCACTGTAAAACACAGTATTTCTTGCAATAAATACTCATTAGAAATGCTCGGGAAGAGTAAGTTATTCTAGAAGACATGGACAGAAACCCAGATGGGAATCTACAATTTGTTGAGTAAATCTCATCCCTAGTAACCTGCCACATTTACTATAATCTAAAAGGTTTCTATTAAACAAGTATTGAGACCACTTCACCAGTGGAAATGGGCATTGTCTGCTGCAGTTATGTCTGTAATCAGTTGGCTGACACTTTGTGCCCATGCCATTGGCGTGAACGAGAGAACAACTGAATAGGCCTGACTAACCTTTGTTGCTGCATCCACACTGGCACCTCGCTGTATCAGTTCAGAGACAACTTCTACATGTCCTTCTTTGGAAGCGAGATGGAGAGCATTCAACCCATTCTAATTTAAAAAAGGAAAAGCAAAAGAAGAAAAACAATGGAAAGATTGGGGTAATTTTTTCAGCATAGCAAATACATATCAAGAGACAAATTATTATATCCCAGTGAGAGGACTGCTTACAAAAACTATTATTATGTAAATTTTATAAGAGCTAGATTACAAGGAAAGAGTATGAATTAAGTCAGTATATGCTAGTTCTGTGGTCTCAAGTTCTGTGTGCTGTCTCACGATCTGATGTAATACAAATGGAATGAAAAATAATGTTAAATAACACAATATTGTCCAAGTGGAAGTGAAACAATATCTTGGCAAGGAATAAAAATAAAAGCTTTAACTAGATAAAATATGTAAAACATGGCTCATCTAAAAGCCCACAGAAGTTATTACTGACATGAAACAGAAATATAAAGACAGAATCAAGGAATAGTGAGAAAGGTATTTATCCAGCAAATTTGATCAAGATATTCTTCAACCTGATTTGAAATGTTGATGTCCACTCCACTTTTTAAGTAGTCAAGAGCCTTTTCCAAGTTGCCAGCTCGAGCAGCTCTCAGGTAACTTGCATTTGTGTCAGACTACAAGAAAAAAAAAAAAGGAAAAGTCTCATTAGAAATTACAGGATGCTATAAAAACATTCCCTTGTCAAAGAAGTTACTAATGATACAACATACTGTACACACATTTAACTAGACATGAAAGGATCCCAAACTGCCTTATCAAATATGGGTCAAATCCTGAAGTCCCTGCTTATGCAAACTCCCTTGGTGTAAGTAGGCTGCCTGCCTCACTAGGCAGCACAAGATTTGACTTTATATATAAATATGAATTATGTAGCACTGTCTAACACGCAAGGGTAGTAGCCAGGGACACATCTGGTACACAGAATGAAGACAGGCACGGTGAAGTTCAGGATAGGACTCCATGAAAACCACTCTGCTCTTCCAAAAGTGTCACACCACCTTTTACGTCCAAGCTAGACCAGACCAAGTACCGCAAGACCTCACATGACACATTTTAAAAAAAATCCAAAATACTCAACATTGAAGGACTGGACTACCTGAATGAAAAAACATGGGTTTACAAATTAAAGCATTTCTTAATCTAATGTCCGATTACATTTTGTTTCATTTTTCCTCTTCTCTATCATTTTATGGCATATTTTATTTACAGTATCTGTCCGTATTCATACATGAAGTACCCAAAAATCCCAAGGTACAGTGCCATTATCTAAACTACATTTTACTTTTTTCAGCATTTTGCTTATAAGATAGCTGTGCAAACCTGCTTTATGATGACTTCAGCATGAATATAAGGATGGCAGAAAGGATGGTTAAGCCATGAAAGATACTACTGAAAGTAATTCCTATCCCCAGAGGGCTTTAACAACAAGTTATGCAAATATCCACCAAGGCCAGTTTAGATAATGCTGATCCTGCCTTGGAGCAAGTGGAATGAACTGGGTTAGCTTTCAAGAGGGACAAATCATATAATCTTTTATTTTATCTGTGTCACAGCTTCCCCTGGCATCTCAGGCAGTCATTTTTGTGTGCCCTATTCTCTATTGGTATAATGGAAATTATTGTTTTTATTTTTTTTTTCAGTATCATTTCATAGGTTTAATCACTACAACTTTAAGCACTTTATGTTCCTTTAAAGTTCTACAAGACAACAACTACCTTTAGTGAAAAAAATAAAGGCAGTAACTGCTGAGAGAAATATAAAATGCATGGACACCAAAGTTCTGTTCCTTTTCCAGTGCTCAAACAATACTTTTATTCACCCATTCCCCATTATCTGAATTTGCTATAGACATTTCTCCTTTCCTGTTAATGAAGGCACTGCAAAGTGGATGTTCTGTTCAAGCATCGCTTCGAGCCCATCTGAAGTCACCTTCACATACAGAATAAAGCAATCTTGAGCGTAAGGACAGCAAAATCATACACGTATCAAGTCTGCTTTCTTCTTCGTAGCAGTACAAGCTACAAGACTATTTTACTAGTGCTTTCAATACCACAAGCTCTCTCTTCCATTACTTATGGAACCATTACTCAAGAAATCTTCATTTCCTCCCTGGTTTTGCACACATGGCGTTCCATTTTGCGATGGTAAATTACTAGCTTACAATCTTCCCTGCTTTTAATCATTATTTTCTGAACACACCATACTGATCATTACAAACCAACTTCTGTGGTACGCTTCCAACAAAAGAGCCCCTACATTCCAATGTTTAATTAGGCTATATCAAAAACAAGGTGCTGCTAGAAACTACATGGTCAGAACTGTAAAGGCTACAGGAGAAAAATAGCTGCCTTGAACGGTGCGGTAGAACACTTGCATTTGGAAGATCATCTGAACTGTGCAATGCAGATTATTACAGGAGACAGGTCATTTTCTCAGTGCTTAGCAACAGCAGCCACTGGGGTAAAAACAGGTCAGCATTTTATCAGCATTAGCAAAGGTATGAGGGAGGACTTAATAGACCGGGAGCCTTTTTTGTCAGAGTGTAATGGCATGTCTGTTTGGCACAGTCAGCAGGTGGATGATAATTAACATCAGCTGTTTACAGCTGCTTCTGGGAGGGGAAGGGATGCATCAGAGAAGCTTGCTATGGAAAAATCAGTTCCAGCCAGTCACATTAATGCATGCCAGACAAGAAGCACTAAAGACAAGAAGCATTTAAACCTTTCTATTTGCTCATACAAAATGGAGTTGGGGGGGAGGCAGATGGAGTGATAAATAGCTGATATTCACATTAATAGCTAGCTGCTGCTTCACTGTAGAGGGAGAACAACGCCCATGTCTTTTAAGGACTTCCCTTGGAAGTACCCGTTTGCTAACTGGGAGGACGGACAAAGGTTAGGTCATGCTTCCAGCCTAGGGACATATAGAAAACGTTTTCAATCAAGCTAGCTGAGGTGCTGCTTCTTGATGCACAAATCTATTCCTGAAACCCCTCAAGCAAACGGCATGCCCTCCTTTGCCGGTCACCACTCCAAACCCACTCCTTTTGCTCAAACCATCCAGAAACATCCCTGACACCAGCAGTCAGGTTGCCACTTGAGCAGCAGGGCTGGTGGGGTGCTGAGCAGAGCCGCTCACCCATCAGCCCAGGCTCTACAGACAAAGGGCACCTTACAGAAAAAGCAGCGTCACCACATGCAGGAGCTACGACGACAACTAGAAAGCACCCAGAGAAGCTGCCATTTAACAGCACGTTGGGGATAACACAAACTCTCCCACACTTCAGCTGATCTGAACTGGCACTTCCAGTTTCCATCTTACTGGTTTCCACTTACTTGAATGTGATGTGACCC
Organism: Pedionomus torquatus; assembly: GCA_013398155.1. Taxonomy (NCBI): domain Eukaryota; kingdom Metazoa; phylum Chordata; class Aves; order Charadriiformes; family Pedionomidae; genus Pedionomus; species Pedionomus torquatus. Next base: position 246,019 of record VZRU01009149.1, on the reverse strand, counting down.
AGTGTGTGAAACTGCATAAGCTGCCTTAGCAACCAGGGTGTAACATACAAAGGAGAAAACCTTTTTTTTTCTGACCATGGATATATCTCCCAAGCCCTTAGACTGGGTTAACTCATCATTTCTGGGCCATCATGAAAAGAAATTTTAAAATTTGCACAAAGAGGTAACAGACAGACCGAGATTATACCAGTGTGCAAAAAGTTCAACAGGGCTTCTGGGACTCTCCCCATCCACTACGAACTCTGACATAAGCAGAAAAAAGCAATAACATTAGAGAGAAATGAGAGCAAACATCTTTGGAAACCAAAAGCAATTGCAGTCTCTCTGAAAGTGGCATTGCCACCTTCCATTTTCCCTACGACTAAGGCTTTGCGCTTCATATCTGTTCAGATAGAGAACAGACTTTCAAGCTTTTTCCACCTTGTAAAATGCCTTGAATACATTCATTTCTAAGTCGCCCTTCTTCTGAAATCCAGAACCAATAAATGCTATCCAACTTTTATAAAAGCTCAATGCAGAGGTCAGTAAAACTTGGCCAAAAACATCAAAACAAAACTTTCACATTTCTGAACCTAAATTTTTCTCACCTTCACATTTCTATATTAAGCCTAAATTCAATATTTTCAGGTTTTTTTAATGCCACAATAGTGTAGAAAAATGTAATTTCCAATTGGCACTGCTTTGTTTAAAACAAAGCTTCTTGGAGTCCCCGATAGAGCCTGTAATTGCTTCTGTATTGCAGACAGGAGCAGCATCAGAGCCTAGGCTCAAATCACCAAAGGATTTAAAAGATCAAGCAAGCGTAAAAATAATGTTAATAATTATTTATCTGGCTTGCCATCATGCCTGGAAGCCCATGTCAAAGACTGATCAAGGACCTGTTCTATTAAATGCACTAAAAAACACAGTGGGGAGGAGGGAAGGATTTTAGTTCTCCAGCGGTCACTCAGGATACCCGCACAGGTAAGCGTTCCCTCTGGGGTAACTACCCTCCATATACCCACTTCCACTTTCTGTGTTAGTTGGTATCCAAAAGACAAACCCCACACAGACAGCATGTCTACAGGACATTCCGTTACCAGACCTAATAAAATTTTTCTCCAATGCTAATTACTTAAATCTCAGTATTCCTGAGAGGCATTCTATATGCCAGCAATCCCTTCAGATCCCTTTGTTTCTTTTACTTTTTTCTTTTTATTTTTTTTGGTAATCAATCCTAACATGAAATGAAGATGAAAATTGGCTTTTGATTCTCCACTGCCTTGACAAGTATCAAGAGAACAACAAGCATGGGACATACATCAAAGCATCCTGAATCTTAGATGTTCTTGCAGTCAGCCACAAAGATTGCAGCCCTTCCTGTGCATCTGCACAGGATCCCTGTTGTCAGGCTGTGTCCCTGAAGCCTTTCCCTGCTCTCTCTTGTGCTCCCTGAGGATGCTACCTTTTCAATCTCTGAAATTAAAAATCAAGATTCTTAGAAGTGTTTTAATACTTGGAGATACAGACCTCAGATCCTGTACACAGTGGTCAGTTATGGAACAGCTATTCAGACAATATTTAAACAGTGGATTTATGAGAGTACCAGTACTGATGCATCCATAATATCAAGCTTTTTCTTCACAGATGGCATGACTTCTTCCCTCTTCCCCTACACTTTCTCGGGAAAAAAGAGACTATTTCTAGTTCTAAGAAACCTGTAAATGCACATGATCGGCTAATGAATGCAGGTATTACACAATGTATATTTCCTTTAAATTTGTGTATTTCCCTTTAATGTACTATGCTACAAAAGTTCAATTCTCTAACGTACAGCAGGCTGACGAGCTTGCCAACTGCGAGCTGCCTGCAGCCCACACCAGCTTTTCCTGTCTGGAGATCATTTCAACAGCCTTCATCCCAGGGACATCTCCGGGAGGGGCTGAGGCTGAATAAGCCATGCTAGTAGCAGTACTGTTTCCCAACCCTTCTTTACCCCAAGGGCCTCTAATCCTTCCACACGATGGATGGCAGAGTAAGACCTGAGAACCATTCCCCCATTTTGAGGAAAAGCTACGCGAGTTAAAAACATTTCTATTACAGGAAAGACTAACTCCCAAGTCACTTGTATTATATCTTAAGCCTCCATTTCAAAACAGAAAATGCTGATGCTGACTCATGTTAGCAAACACATATTCACCATCTTTCTCTCAGTGCTCCCAGTGAAGTAAGAGGCTATTTAGCATGAGTTCAGACAAAACCTATTAGAAAATTTGCTCTGTCAACCCAGGGTCTGGCCTGGCTTTTCCATGGGACTAGAGAGAGTCCTCTTAGAAAATGTAGAATACGTATTATTTAGTGAACCCTCAAAAGTGCAAAGCCATTATTTTTAACGTGCACAGGTCCCCTCCCATACTGATGGTATTTTTATTACACTCATCTCTTTCCTTTGTGTTCTGCTTACAGTGACTTCTTTTTCAGATTAAAAATCCCATCTTTTTTCACATTGGGAGCAGGGCTTTGTTTGTCACTCCATCTTTAACAGTAGCTGTTGTGAAGGGAAACCCCCAGCAGGTTCCCATTGTGCGGGAACAGGATGCATTCTGGCTTGAGTCCCAACAAAAAGATGCTAACCATGCCTAACATTTGTTGTGGGGGGAAGCAATGACCTCATTTTAAGGGATGAACTTATGTTACTTTCATTTGGGAATGTGCTCAACAGAACTAGTCTTGCAGCAGAGACGATTTGAGGAAACAGATGATAACATTCTTGCTTATTTTCATAAGGGTGGGCTTATTGCAACTGACGGCATTGTTTTTACAATAAGGCTCAACTCTGATGGGCACTAACCAATACACTGGAAATTGGAGGTCCCTGGCATTTCTTAAATTTTGCTTCTATGTCAATTTAAAATTTCTCTCCAAGCATATCTGTTACGATGACTCAGGAAGGGGAGATATTTTATTTCAAATAAACTATAGCGGCCCATAAACAGCAAAGTGTGAACCATGTGAAATAAACCAGCCCTATCATTTTCTTGGGGAGGCTCCATCCTACAAGCAGCTGTATCATTTGCATCTCCCTACTACATCATAACTAAATCTGCATCAGAAGTTTTCTCTTGTATCTTCTCTATTAGCAAAGGGGCTGGTTGCACTGGATGAGATGCTCTTTGTGTGCACAACTACAGCTATACTCATGCTTTACATACCATAGTACCATACTTGTTCTTCTCTGGTAAGAATGTGACAGCCTGGGGCCTGCTGCTATCTGCACTTCTGCTGCTAATTATCGCAGCCCTAAACATGACCACAGGGCAACAGGAAAAGCTCCGTTTCTACTGCCTGACAATTCAAAGGAAACATATTTCATCTAGGGAAGGCCAGCTATTTTGAATATGATTGCAGAATGAGAAACAATTTGATTGTTGGTCGGAAAAGCAAACAAACCCCTCTAATTCTTTGCCTTATCATAAAACTTAATCATCAATTTCCTTGGATCATATTACCATATTGTGCCTTATAAATTAGCCAAAAATATTATAGCCATAATTGGCCCTATTCCAACTATGTAACTACAATATAGTTTCCACAAGTTAAAAGCTGCACTGGTTTCAGGCTGTGTGAAATCCCTCTTCTTGGTCACACCAGTGGAGACTAAACCACCTCACGTTTCTACAAAAATTGCATGTGAATTTATAATCAACTGTATTTGCAACAACCAAGGCTCTATCTCTGTACAGTTGTCAATCTTAACACGCATGTAGAGAAAATAAAATATTTCCTGTAGATCACACATTTAAGCAGTTCAAAACACAGTGGAAAATGCATTTTAGTGCAAGGTCCTGCACCTGGATCACAGCAATCCCAAATACAGACTGGGAGGAGAAAGGTTGGAGAGCAGCCCTGAGGAGAAGGACTTGAGGGTGTTGGTGGACAAGAAGCTCGACATGAGCCAGCAATGTGCACTGGTATCCCAGAAAGCCAACCACATCTTGGGCTTCATCAAAAGATGTGTGGCCAGCAGCTTCAGGGATGTGATTTTGCCCCTCGACTCTGGTCTTGTGAGACCCCACATTGGAGTACTGTGTCCAGCTCTGGAGTCCTCAGCACAGGAAGGTCTGGACCAGTTGGAATGGGTCCTGTGGGAAGCCATGAAGATGATCAAAAGGCTGTAGCACCTCTCCTATGAAGACAGGCTGAGAGAGTTGGGGTTGTTCAGCCTAGAGAAGAAAAGGCTCCAGGGAGACCTTATAGCAGCCTTTCTGTACTTGAAGGGGGCTTCCAGGAGAGATGGGGAAGGACTCTTGATCAGGGAGTAGAGCAATAGGACAAGAAGTAACAATTCTAAACCGAAAGAAGGGAGGTTTAGGTTAGATATTAGGAAGAAATTCTTTCCTGAGAGGGCGGTGAGGCACTGGAACAGGTTTCCCAGGGAGGTTGTGGATGCCCCGTCCCTGGAGGTGTTCAAGGCCAGGCTGGATG
>VZRU01009149.1:106327-231838 GCA_013398155.1 Pedionomus torquatus | reverse complement strand
AAAAAAAAAAAAAAAAAAAAAGAAGAAATCCTGTAACTTCTGCTACAAGATACTTAAAATTTCTCTTCAAAGGCTTTCCAAATGAGTGAACAGGAAGCCTGTGGTCTCATCCTATTCCTCCTCAGCAGTAGCTAGGATCAAACCACAAAGACTGAAATGTGATCACATTTAAAGGGTAGACTACTGTAATTTTTCAGAGGTCTCCAAACACCTCGAAACAGCATGCCTTTAAGCTAACCCTGCTGTGACCTGTGAAATTCAGCACATTATAGATATTCAAAATGCCCATGAAAGACACACACCAAAGCGCTGCAGTGTTTACTCTGTCAGATCCGTAACAGCTCTTGTTACCTCACCATCAGCATTTGGCCCCCCAGTATATGCTGCTTTCAACAGCAGGGGACAGGGCCCTTGGGATTAGGGACTAAAATAAGCGACACATGTGTGGTATGAGCAGTATGCCCAAAGCATCCCAACCGCTATCTATAAAACCTCTTCAAATTCCATTTGTTAACCCCGTATTGTTCCCTTAAGCTATCAGACTAGGTTATGTATTTCCAGTCTGCCCTGCTAATCACACCTCCAGCTTTCTGAAAGAGCTCTTTTTGTTTCTCTTTCATCCATTAGCTGTGGCTTTCATGCCCAACTTCTAAATATCCTTTAACTTCTGGGGCTAAAACATCTCTCCCAGAATAACCTGGGAACAGGAATGACGACAACCAAGTGGAATACAGGCTGTTAGATTAATCCATACTTCCTGTCCAAAATTGACCATACATCCTTCAAAGCTTCCATCACTGAGACTTCAGTAACTTCTCTTCTACTTGGCAAAAGGTGCATTTCCACCTGTATCCAAGAGAAAGAGAATTTTGCAAAGCCACTACACCACAGTATCACAGAAATCCCACAATCAGCTGCTGTGTCAAAATGGAGCTTAAGAAAATACTTATCAAGGCAAATTCTTGCTGTCAAGACCGCTCTGCACTCTGCAAATCCTAAAGAGCTGAAGAGAGCAGCAGAGTTTCACTATACTATCCTGTAAGCACCAAGAAAAGCAGCCTCAGTTAAGCCAGCTAAAAGACCCTGGCTTTATTAAGATTTCTTTCTCTTCCACTGATCACCTAAAAGATACCCTTGACATTGACTTGCTACGCACAGCACCTCAATCAGCCTTTGGAAAAAATGGGCTACTGAAGCTGCAAGCTAGAAGAAGCGTTTACATAAGCATCATGATGAAAATCACATGATCGACTCCTGAGCAAATTGAGTTGACACCATCATGCTTGAAAAATAGCTAGTAAAAGCCAATTAGGAAGGGAAAAACCAAAAGCCAGAGACTCCGGGCAGCCCTATGTTTAGTCAAACCACAGACCTCACATGAACTCTCATGGACATGAGAGGAAGAGCAAGGGCAAAGAACTATATGTGGAAAGCACAAGGAGACATGATACCAGATCTTCCTATATCATCTTGAAGCATTGCTGCTGCTTGCAAATTCTCTGCTGATTAATCAGATGGCTTGTTGCATGCCATGCATCTTGTTCCAAGTCATGCTGAAAACTAGGATTTTGTACAAACAGAAAGCAGCAACTGCCTTACTCCTCCTTTGACATAGTTCACTGGAGCAGAGGATTCCAAAAAATAGATATTCCTTCTAACTGAACAGTAGAGCTCAGCATTTTCAGTAAATATAGAACTCCTATTTGTTAACAGAAAGTAATACTACAAGACTAATGAAATCAGTGGCTGTTGCTGGTCTCCGCAGATGCAGAGGTATGTAAACACACATACAGAAACAAAAATCACAGCCTAACCTTACAATCACACCACACCACAGAAAAATAATGAACAGCTCAGAAATAACTTTTTCAGTTTAAGTAAAAAAAAAAAAAAAAAAGTAGTTGAAACTATCAGAGGAATGTTACATAAAGTATACTACCCATTTGTATATAGTATCCATGTGACAAAAAGTTGGCTTTCACTTAGTCTGAATCCTATTTCTAGCAATATTGCATATTCCAGGATTGCCAGAAGCAAAGAATTAATCATTAAGATTCATGGTGACAACAGCAAAGTATTTAATTCTAAAGTTGAGTTAAGCACCAGAAATGTGACTGCTGGCAAATAAGCAGCTCCAAACACTCTCCTGCTCTGTTGTCTATCTCTTAGGCGTATTCTGAACGTAACTGCAATATGAGGCCACAGAATTGCCAGATGGTTTCAAAATGCTCAGATATGGTTTCTGCACAGAGGAAATTGTGTCATTGCAAAAGCAGTAGTTGACAGGATACCTGACATTTGACTGCCTCTGCAAGACCCAAGCCAAGAACCCTCACACTGTAAACAAAATATTTGACTTCATATCTGGACTTTGCTCATTCCTTAAGACCACCTAAAGGAACAATTCAAATGAAAACAGAAGTAAACTTAACTTAAATAAGAAGAGCACTATGCAAGTGTATCCACGGACCATGGGCACATGAGGTGTCCAAAGCCCTCTGAAATAAGTGTAACCTAACCCAGCTTTCATAGAAGCGTAGTGGCTTCCTAATCTTTGCTTTCAGATCTTGCAGGGCATTATGCAAGAAAAACAGAACCACTGAACTAACTATAACACATCCTTTGAATCTGTTCCCAAATGCAGTGGAGACAATTTTATAAAGCAGTATTATGATCAAGGCTACTAAACATCAGTTGGTCTCTTACTCACTCCAACATAAAAACTACGGCCAAATTATTACAATATAAAAATGCGTGCAGACACAAGGTCAAACTTTCACAAGAAAACTAACATGAAAATAGCTTGCCTATGAAGCGTTGAGATTTCTATCACATGTAGAGTTTAAGAATATTGGACAAAAAAAAAAATTGACTCAAAATAAGAAATTGGCAGGAATAGATTAGCAAAGACAATTATGGATGAAGGCAGACACACGGAGCTCCTGACATCACACCCAACCCTGCTTCTTCTGATTCTGTGAGATACAGGAGCATCAGAGCTGCCCTGCAGGCAAACTGCACTCAGCATCAGTCGGGGGGGGTTAAAACAAGAAGCCACTGAGCGCAAGCCCCTGGCCACAGAAAGTCAATTTGAACCCTGCCTACAGATGCTGTACGGGAGAACATGCTGCTCACACAGGACCACAGCCTGCTGTTCTCCAAGGCACTGCCAGCACTGATGAACCTTTCGTCCTTTAAGAGTTAGCATTTCAAAGTGCTCTCAAATGTCTTTAAATTACACTTTGGAAGGACTTTAAAGGAAGCCCGGCAAGTTTTAAATCTCTCATAATCATTACAACAATGTAAAAATAAGATGTTACAATGCAACAAATCCAACCAAAGAAAAAAGAGTGACTGTAACTGTGGCTGATTTCAGCACCACTCAAAAGTGACCCTGGTCTCTGTATTAACATGGCCTCATTGTTAGGACACAAACTAGTCCACAATGGTCAAAAGACTGCTAGACAGTTGCCTTTCACAGTTACAGAGTGATTTCCCCAGTTAAAATATTAACATGCATTTGTCATGGAAAATGACCGAAGTCTAGCTTCAGCCTCCAATAAGTGCTCTGCTCAGTAGGCTCCTCCCTAGCAGCTTCCTCCTGTAAGGCACTGTTTGCAAAGAAAATGTGCATCAAGCAGAAGGCACCAGCTACACAGTCCTAAGTGCACAGTCCCTTTTCAATGCAGGGACAGCAAAACCTCAAATGATTTCTCTTAACATTTACTCTAAGCTATCCAATGGCATCAAATCAAGGCATGGCCAAATTATAAAATAATATATATAATTCATTGAATTTCCAGCTTCTTAGAGGTCAATGCTCTGATCAGATGCAAAACTGTGTCACAGATTTAACTCCACAATGAAATGTCTGGGGAGCAAACAGGAGAAGCTTTCATGACCTTTTCTTCTTCACATTTTAGGTAGAGCAGTAACACTACGAGTCATATTGCCTCAACTTTGTTATTGCAACAGCGGTGAGGCTGCGAATAGTGCCTTCCAGGAACACAGAGAGCACTCACATGTTAGATGTAATAACCTCAAGATGTATTACATCAGGAAGGGGTAAGAATTCTTCTGTGTTGGGGTTATGCAGGAATTTCCCCAAAACAGAGGAAAGCTTAAAAAAAAATGAATAAAAAATTATCTTATCCAGACAATTTCTGCCACGCTGCTGGGAGATGAGGACAGCTGTGCAAACTGCATTCCAAACCGGGCTTACATTTGTCAGCACAGACGTATAAAAATGTCTCTCAGTTCTCACCGTAGTGCTGGCAGCTTGGCTAAATATTAATGCTGTCCCTGAAGCACTGCTATGGATTTTGCATCCCTTTATACGTGTTACACACATGAGATGCTGGACACGTTTAAGACGTATGCTTTCTGAAGCTGCATTAGAACTACAAAGGAAGAGAAAAGGGCAGCTTCAGAGGCTGCATCAGTGTTCACAGGGCTCCCTAGGAATTACAGACAGGAGAGCAGGAGGGAACTACACGATGCTTAATTCCTAAAGGCAGAGCTGTTTTCAAATGTATAGCAATCTGACAGTGGATTATACTGGATATGCTGGACTGTAGTGCAATACTTTCCACCTATACCTGCAGGTATTGTAAGATTCAACAAGGCAAGTTTTATTGTAAAGCAGCTCCCCTAAAACTTGTTCAAAAATTTAAGGTGCCTTATCGTATCTTTATAGGCAAAATACAAGAGTCACAACTATTAAAGGTTTCTACGAAGGAACTGTGTACCTTTCCGCACTGCCCTAACACATATGCATTACACTTTGCATCTGATAGTCATGGTATGCTTACCAAAATGTGTTTTAAACTACACAAGGCCAGAATATTATTAAGTTTTGCCCTGGCTTGCATAGCTGTTATCTGTGCTCCATCAGTGAAATAGATTCATGAACCTTCTGATATCTGATTTCAAACCAAACATTTTGAGCAGATGCATAAACACACCTTGGAATGACTGCATGAATAATGCACTCACTAACAACAGCACACATGGCTGTATTCTGGGTTTTTCCCTAACCTGCTTAGTTAGCACTGCCTTTCTTTTCCTTGGGAAAACCTTGAAGTCTGTAGCTAGCTCTCAGATTCCCTTTCTCTCAGTGAACTGTATTTCTTATCTGATGTTAAATAGCTTTTCCAGGGCTTCTAAAATTACTGTATAGCAGTAGTATTTTTTATATCTGTCTTACCAACAAGATACTTCATGAAAAAGCAGTCCCCTGGCAGGACAAACTAGGTGGTGTTCACGCTGCATTACAGAGGAGGCAGCAGCTGCTACATTCAGGGTACTGAAGTATCTTATTCTGTTGTAAACCTATTTATTTTATAGATCCCGAACTCACAGATATGCTTTTTCTGATTGATGACAAACCTATTTAACTTTAATTGACAACACAATCATGAAAAATGTTGTTATTTTCCCATAGTTAGTTACTTACCTTAGTGAAATAGAAGTCTCATACAAAACCACCCAAAGGAGGTGGGACCCCACTAAAGTGGCATCCCTGGCTCACTGTGCTGGCGATTCAAAAGGAGCCAACCACAGAGAAGGATGGCACCCTGCCCACTGCCCACAGCACCCACGGAGGTGGGGACCTTCCTAAGCACTGTCCCAACATCAGGGCAGGAACCCACTGAGCCGTGCAACTCGGCTGCTTTCATCAGTAGCAGCAGGAGTGCGCTCTGGTTTGGGGAGTTCAAGTTATGCTGACAGCACATGGCTAAAACCACATAAAACAGAACACTCTTATCTTTTTCCTTGGAATAAAAAACCAAACACCCTAGAATTAATAAAAAAATAAAATGCTACAAGAAGATAAAATCATGAATTTAAGTTGTTGTCCCAGCAACCTCAATTAAGTTTTCCTTTGGCAAGCACGTTATAGTTTTACAGACAAGAACATTCTACTTTTCCATAAAACTTCTTCATCTTCTGATCAAGACATGAACAATTAAAACTTCACAAGTAACACAGAGAAGGCACTTCCTAAACTCTCCCCACTCGACATTAGTATTTAACATAATTTAAGTATGCAGTACTTTACGGTGCAGACCAGAGCTTTCACCAAAATTATTTTTGCATCCAAATAGCATGCTGGACTTTACTAACTGAAACTATAACTACCTCCCACAAACTGCCAGGACAAATCATCAATCCTGTATCTATTCTTTCTCTGGGTAATCCCGGAGTCCAATTTTTTTTTTTTTTCTACATTTCCCAATTCTTCTCTTGAGGGCAGTAGCTAACGAGCTCTAATCAGCTGCAGGCCATCTCTGTAACACCAAGGATTTAATGTGGTCTTTAAAAAACATCTAAAATACATTATTAATTTATCATTGATACAGTTTCTGGTTTTGGGTAAAGTCATCTCTCCAATAACTTACCTGTAAGTAAGGTAATGTAACAGATCTTTTCAAAGACTCATTTCCATGTTTAGACAAACAACTCTCTCTCTGTGCACGCAAACACAGAGTTCATGTGTGTTAGGTAGCTATAAAAATATTTCCCAGTCCAATACAGTTGAATGTGCAGACAGAGAGCTGCTGGTCTGAAAACTGCAGAGAATACCATTAATGCTGAATTTAAAACAAAAGGAAGCCATGGACCTCACCAACTGGATTTAACTGGCTTCAGCAAAGAGGAACAGAGAAGTAACACACCGCTAAGACACAAATCAGTGCAACTACTAAGTAAAAGATGTCTTTTTTTCCCCATTAATCAATAAAGGCTGCTTAGACTTGCGAATGCACCACTCTTGCTCAAAGAGTGACACTTATGAATCCAAATTTGACCCATCTCCCATATAATTTAAGAAATCTAATTTTTAATTACCAGGCATTATAAATTATTCGACTGTATAAAATAAAGCAACAAACAAAAGGAAAAATGAATGCATCAGAAACCGCATTTTAGTGATGTATTTTAGTACCTGTGCTTTAAGTTCCATTGGATTTTTCATGTTGTCAAACAAATATTGTCTAGTTTGCAGCACACAAGTACTCTCTACAGAAACACTGCTTCTCATTTGAGATTTAACAGCAGAGATTTCAAGAGGAGGGGAAATACTTCCATTTTGATTTGAGTTGTAAGCACCATCTTGTGGAACTACAAAGGCTGGAGATTAGAAAAAAATATGGGTTTACAAACTCCTCTCATAAATTGACCGGGAATGGCACCTGGACATAAAACGAAGAACAACAGCAACAAAAAAACCCAAACCAACCAACCAAAGCTATTTGTCCCTCCTCCTCCAGGCTCACAACAGAAAAAAAGAAAAGCTTTGCTCCTGTCCAGAGCATTTAAGGCAATCCTGTCCCTACCTACCTGCATACAAAGCCCTATGGACAGAAGAGCTGATATATTCATTGGCAAAGAATTGTAGATCAGGATTCCTGGGGCTGTAATGAGAAACCACAGTTCCTCCATAATGTAGAGTTCAGCTCCATTTCCCCCTCTTCACTTCCCTATCTCACAGTACTGTTATAAACTGTCATTTCTGATTTACAGAGCAAATGTCTTTCTCCCTACAAGTGGGTACTTATGCCAAAAGCTCAGCTCAAGTACTTAGTAAAATATTAGTCTGGTAAAATGAACCTGCATTGTGGATGCATAATGCTTACCTTCGCCAGGGAATATGTGGGGTTTGGGTTATGGAAGATGCCGCTTAACACAATGGATGGGAAAGCATTCTCTGTTCAGATTAAAATAGCAATATACATACTGTAAATGATGGAAAAATGTACAGCTACAGGATTTTATAGAATAAGGCACGTGCAAACTTGCGTGATCTATTTTTTCCTAAGCACTGCTAATGATATTGTTATTAATAATATTGTATCCATCAGCATTCAGCAGACAATTCTCTTGCTCCCACACAATTCCATAGAATTATTTGAAATTAAAATAGAAAAAGCAGAAAAGCTCTTCTACAAGGGCTAGTTCAGCTATGAATATTAAACTAAAATAAACCCACCTGGGAGCTCTGACAGACTGCTCCAGGATGGAAAACCATGTCATTACTGACATGAATCATGTTTCCTAAAATCAGTAGCAAGAGAGTGCTCTTTTAATTAAGAACCATCCACTTGTCTAATATCAAATCGGTACATATGACCCAAATGAAAGTTCATTATTCTTGTTCTTATTACTAGGATTTTACTAGAGATCCAAGTGAAATGTAAATAACCAGCATTCTGTATTTTTGTTGTCAACTTCTTCAGCACTCTGACCTAATCTTACCATATGCATGTAAGGCTGAAAAATCATTTCTTAAAAGCTTCAGAAGAAGCAAAAGAGGGTGGGCAGCAGGTTTGCCTCTTGTGACAATAGTGCTGGGGAATGTGCTGCTACTGGTGGTGTCCTCCTTAATTTAGACCACCATGTAAACCTACGCTGTATGAGAATATTAACTGTGATATCAGGAAAAGCACCGGACTGTAAAAGAATGATTAAAAGACAAGAGGGTGGGACTGTTAGGATGGTACACAGCCTTCAAACAGCAGCAAGACTTGGGAGTTGAGTTGGTATTTATTGGACAAAAGATTTCTAACTGCAATTACTGGACATTAATACAGTACATGCTTCACTATATGCAAACATATCTGTACAACTGTATACATTTACATCAAAAAGCTCCATGATGTTTTTATGCTGTTATATTTCACTTATTGCCAGTAAGAGCTTGGATGAAGCACAACACGCCTTAGTGCCTTATAGTCTTCAAAGATCCCAGCTTGTCTTTCACAGACTTGAAGGTAAATGGATGCCATGGCCAAATTCCAGCTTGGGGAATTAAGTTCTCTCTAACCCAGTTCCCGAAACAGTGACAATTGCCTATTGTATTCTTTCTTATCCACTGACCTGAGCTGTTGGCTACGTTTGCTGCTAAACATTTGGCATTTTCAGTACCAATGTTAGACACTTCTTACCATTTTTTTTCTTTTACTTTTTATGTATTGGAAAATACCGGACATACACAGTGTACTATGAGTTATATGGTTCAGTTAGCAAAGTCCTTCAGGATTCTTCTGGCTAAAATAAACACTTTTTAAAAAACAAAAATTACAGTGAAATAATGAATAATGATAGAAATCAGAAAGAAACAATGTAGATAATGGCAAAGGGTCAATGCCACTGTACATTCATAGTCTCAGGTCTGCCTGCAAAGTTAATGCAAATAGCCTCACGTTTGACTCGCATTTCCCATTGCTTTTCAAGTTTCAGGGCACTCAGCCTTCCTTGAGTACATCTAGTATGATCAGAAATTATAGCTGTGTAATTTCAGTTTAACAATTAGTGAAATCTAGCCTAAATGGCTTAGATTTCTAGCAATATGGAAGAATGCACTTGATGTTTTTTTAAAGACATCTTTAAAGCTATGTAATATATAGAAGCCAAGGGATAATATTGAAAACCTGTTGAGGAATAAATTAAAAAATAGTGTTCCTTCTGGTTTTAGTACAGTTTTATTAATGAGGTTCCAAGACCTGCAGAATGAAACACAATAAGAGAGATTCAATTTCCTCACAGGTACACTGCAGAAAATGCAAACTGGAATTTCCAGCGCCTTTTTTTAAATTTTATTTTAAATACAGTCAGCTGACAGTGGCTTAAATACCACCCTTGCCAACCAGAACTTAAGACCCTCCTGCATGGGTGTTTCCTTCCAAAATACTGAACCACAGACTCATAGGCATAAATCACAATATCCTGATAAGCTCTCTCGCAGGCCAGCACAGCTACAAGACACCTGCTGGGAGGACAGGATTTGACCGCATGGGTATGAGCTGTTGCAGCCTGGGCACTGGGAAGCTGAATGCCAATGCACACGAACGAGCAGGGTCTGGCACAGGCAGGCAGACCCAACATTTTCCTGGGTGACTTCAGGCATGCAATTGAGGTCCCTTGGGAAGGTCAGTACAGCAGGCAGAGATGTTGGTTAAACTGCTCTAAGATCGTTCCCCCATCAACTTCTGGAGGCGTCATTCTCTTTCCATAGATTACTGAGACGCATGAGGGTCCTAATTCAGGTGCCATGAAGCTGATCCTACTAAAAGCTGAAAGCTAAGTTAACCTCTTCGCTTTCAATATCAAAGATGTTCAAAAACAGTCTCTTTCCACATTTTTTGCGCACATGAGATGGATATCTACCCTGAGGAACTATCCAGCTTTCTTCAGTTATATTTTACTGGCATCATAACAGCAGAAAGTAACGAGTGCTGAACTGAAATATCTCATAGGGATTTGCAGATTTCATTTAACAGTCACTTTTAACTGTTAAATGACTAATGGGTTAATTCCTCCTTTGGCACAAAGCCTTTATTCAGAGAGTATGTGAGACTTCACAAGCTGTTTTCAACAAAAGCATATGGGAAATAGTAAACTTGTCCAGGTTTACGTTTAAAATAGGATATTTTGTTGGAGTAATATTTTCGATAGTCCCCACAGAAAACAAAATCAATCATGATGGGTTTTAATGTTCCATTTTGGACAGCAGCTGAATAAATACAATAATGATTCTCTCTCCTTCCCACTTAATCCTGCTGCCTTCCCAAGTACTGAATCATTGCTGCCCTGTGTTACTAAAATGCACAAGTGAGATGCTGATTAGTGTCCCAGATGCTTGGTAACAGGGACAGCAATCAATACATCTTCTTTAATCTGTCTGTGGAGGACTTTTTGTCCCTCTGTTTTGGGATACAAGCTCTGCTACTGTGATCCATGGCTTTAATATCACCTCTAGATTGGATTAGTGCAGACCACTCTTCTTTAGTTACTCCTCATCTTCTCTAAATATATAGCATCACTATGCCACAGCTGTTGCCTATTCGCTGAGTTTGAAAACACTGGTTTAAAAAAACAAATCTCTAAATAATTTTGGATCATACTGCCCAAGGGAGACTTCTGTAGCCACCCCACAGCGCCACAGGGAGCAACCAGAGCTGTGGCCCTCACCTACAGAGCTTGTGCACGTGAGCCACCACCACTTCCATTAATTGCCACCGCAATTAATTGTGAAATGAGATCTTTAGGCAGAGCCCACATTTCTAGCCAGTGATACTCTATATTTTTTGATTATTATACCCTGCTTGCCCAATTCAGAGGCCAGATATCTTGGTTGAGATCTAAGGACATATGCTCTACTCGGTTATTTTCAAACTGCTCTGGGGGTTTGATTTTGTTTGTTTGTTTTAAGAGCGCAGTAGAAAAATACTTTCTGTCAGCAAGTTAAGAGCTGCAAGTGGACTTTTCTTTGAGCAACTGCAATAGGGAAGATTTAAAATTTAAATTTTGGCCCAAGTTTTGCAAGTAACACCACCGACATGCTTAGCTTTAAAGAAAGAAGCCATCTCCCTGAAGCTTCACAGATGACACACTTAAGCCAACTCCTACCATTTACTTCCTGTGCTCTGATAAAGAGGCTTGTTTTGTTTTACAATCTGTTTCGTAAATCTTTTTAAAGAAATATTGCACCGTAATATCACAGTGTGACTACAGCTAAATATATCTCCTATGTTACAGCTTTTACTGCATTATAAGACAGCCAATTTTAAGACATCAATAATTTAACAACCCCGCTATGTGCAGCAGCCTAATTGGATTATCTTCACTTGGTGGTTTTTTTTTTGTAAGATGTTAGCTTCTCTACTTTTATAGAAATGCATCAATGGACATCTTTCAATAACCCATGCAATACATAACAGACATACAATTGTGTGCAATTATGAAACATTTTTTTCAGCAAGTACTTTTCTTCTCACCACTTTGGTAAAAGTTGTGTGCTATTCACAATTAAGCTAACATAGTAAACCAGGTTTTCTCACAAAATATCTCTGGAGACTGAGATTAAAAAAGCCTTCTCTAGAGAACAGTACAGCAGCTGCCAGAGCCAACACCCACAGACACCAGAGAGCTGCCAGGACGCAGCCCCCTGTTTCTGTGATGGAGCATCCTCGTGATGCTTGCCTCCAGGAAAGGGCACTTTTCACTCCAACTGGCTGAAGAGGTCCCTTTTCACTGGTGAGCAACTGGGCAGGAGCAAATGAAAACAGCCTTCTTTCCCATGGTACATTTTTAATGGGGTAAGGAATAAAAGAAACATGACTTTGGACTGAGGAGATTGCATCTTGGTGACTACAGAAAAGACAGAAGAGGCAGTAAGGCTTCATGTATCAGCCAGGAGCCAGCCATAGCAAAGGCAGCCAGCCTGCAGCAAACACTAGAATCGGAGATTTAAGGTGGGATACAACCTGCCTGAATAGAGTACAAAGCAGCTCGAGACCATCTTTTGCCCACAGAGAAGTGAGAGGTGCTTCATTTCTTTTTTTCTTTTTCATTTAAAGCTGTGGCCATGACGCAAGCACCTATGAAAAACTCAGTTCAACCAGACAGAGCCTTTTAAAGGCCAGGTTGGCTATACTGCAGTCTAAAACAAAACCAAACACAAAAAACCCCCAAACAAACTGCATTAAAAAATCCTGACTTAAAACCAAGCCTAGCTGGCAGAAGGAAGCTGCCCTTTCTTAATCCCCAGAAATGAATAGATATGAAGCTGAGATGGCTCCTTGTGGACACAAGCACTAATGGACAATTCTGTCACTGCTTCTGACATTTTCATCCCATGCAAATAGGCATCATGCTGAAACCACCACCAGGACCAGCATCACTGACTGAGTATGCGGTGTCCATCTCAATCATTTCTTCTTCAGATGGAAGGTGATCCACTCCAAAGTCCTTTTATGTTCCCCGATTCAAAATCGGAAACTGCTGGGTCCAAGGATTATCCCACGTGGGCCTGACAGGTCTTGCTTTGTCTAAATCGATTCTCTTCAACCTCAAGCCTACTCCATGTGGGACGCAAGTCAAAATCATTTGCCAAACTAGGGGGATGAAGCTGTGTCTTTCTGGGGATTGACATTCTCTCCAGCACAGAAGGAGAAATGCAGAATACCCCTTTATTGTCTGAATCCAGAAGGGATTATTTGGGCCAAAGATTTTAACTATAAGTGACAGTGCAGGCGTCCTGCTGATGGCAGCCACTTTACCAGTGTGGCATTAGCCCAGTATGGAATAGCTGCCAAATGACCCACATTTGTAGGTAGGTCCTGCTGACCTGAGGGAGACTGCTCAAGCCCAGCACCAACCAAACCAAGTGACTTCAAAAGAGCCATTATGGAGCAAAAGATTTCGGTAAATGTGCTGACTGATGTGTGCTCCTGTAGCACCCGCTCTCTCTAGCACAGGTGCAGAAGATCAATATCATCTGCTGCACTGAGCACACAGAGTAGTGCCCGGCGTCCCCAGGCTCTGCAAGGAAACCTCTCGTGCTGCCAGGTCTGCTCTTCCAGTGCCCGGGCATTTCAGTAGGATCCCAACCATGGAGGCAGCTGGGGCTGAGGGTAGTTTTCACTGAAGTCTGCCTTATCACAGAGGGCATGATGTGTGTACAGGGACTGCACACTGGGGGAAGTCAGATCACACAATCTGTCCCTTTCAAGCTCATGGCCATATAATGGCAGTTTCTCATTTGAAATAACCTCACTGACTCTTCTTCCTGTTATTGCACATATACAACTTAGCTCTCTATGGGTTACCCAGCACCATCTATAGCAATTACAGAAATCGGGTATTTTCCACTTATTTTCATTTAGAGCAGCACTTAGAAAGAAAGATCACCTCAGCAGCAAATACTCCATGGACTTCTAATGGTTCACAAACAAGTGAGTGAGAGCCATTAATCTACAGACTCAGTACAAATTCTGGGTAACAGCAGTAAGACATCAGTGGAAGTTTACACTACAGAGTATTTGCAGACCTGGACTTGAGGCTTCAACTTCTGAGACGGTGATGAAATGAAAGGCTAGAGTTCATACAGCAAGAAAAAAGCCTGGGTTTGACAGACGCACAGCCAGCACACAAGGATATGTCTTAACAGCAACCCGCTACCTTACAAAATGCCCTAAGGTGCACGCACTATATACAGTATGCTATTTAAAATGTCTAGTAATGTATTCTGCAGTATCCTCTCTGACTTCCTTTCTCAAGCTTAAGGGCTCACGTGGAAGCCAATACATAATAAGCAATGTTACCAGAAATGCATAAAGACCCACTGGCAGAGAAAGGGGGTCTTTTTTCTTACCTCACTTCCACCCATTTTTTGGAAAAACAATTAACCTATTTTTAAGACCATGGTTCATTTTGAAAGGTTGCATCTCAACATTGTCTTCTTTCACAAAAGATAACAGAGAAACATATCCAAGAGCTATGCGTTACTGCTATGTCTGCTGTCTTGCATCAAACCATAATGGCCCTTTAGAAATTTTAAGATATTTCTTGGAAAGATACTGCAGCGGAAAATTATCAAAAATGACATTCACATCCACACTGTAGATTAATATGCCCCAAGACATTTTTTGAAGACTGGAAATGAAGTCATATTCAAAATGACAAACTATATTATGACTAGTAGAATAAATATTTGGAATTAAGCTGTTCACAGGGCAATTACAGAATATTTTTTTAAGAATTGCTTTAAAAACAAAATGAAGTCAAAAGCATTCTCAAAAATATTAAAGTACTGATGACACTAAAGCTCCCAACCATCATCAAGAGAAGAAGCAATCAACACACAAGTGGAATATTTTTTATCAAATATTCCTTCTAATTTTTCAGTCCCTTGCTGCACTGTTTCTTTTGGTCTCATCTCGATACAGAAATTTCCTATGACATGTCGAGCGTGAAAGCCTACCATTCAGATAGGTTCTCAATAAGCCTATTAAAAGCATTTTTTGATAAGCATTCTACTTGGCTTATTTTTTACTTTATGTCTTTAAGTTTTACCTTATATATAAAATACAAAATACAGCTAGTGTGTAGAGGGAATAAGATCACGTACGGATAAAAATTACCCTTTATACTTGCTTTTCCATTAAAGAACTGAACATACTCTGTGAACAGAAGTGGATACTGCAAAAGCTGTCACTTACATTACCTCCTGGGGAAGTCAGAGGGATTCAATCCCAATGCCATCAAGATTCACACACACTGAACAAAAGGCTCTGTGCATCATAATAAACACTGTCTTCTCTAGACTAAGTCCACATTAAAATTGAATCTCTAAATTTCAGCAAGAGGAAATATTATGCCCAATGATACAAATGTTTTGTTCCATGTTTAACAGCCTGAAATCATCTCCCCTATGTCCTCAAGCATGGAGAAAAAAAAACAACCAAATAAATCCCAATGCCATCCTTTTGGCGTATCCTTAGTAACAACTGGAATTCCCCTTCTCAAAAGAAAAGCATTAAGAAAAATGGGAGAATGGAAGACAGGAGGATTGAAAGTGGGAAGGATGGAAAAGATTATCAAATGTTCCCCACACCACTGAGACAAGTTTTGGACAAAAACACAAAGAAAGCTAGACAAACTGTATAACATACACCCTATTTCATTGAGATAGCAGATACAAAATCCTCAAGATTAGTAGAAAACAGATGATTTCTCCCCATTACGTTAATACTCTTTTTTGAAAGCAGGAATACTTCCACATTTGCAAAATACCAAAAAACAGCAAGGGTTCCATTATAACCCAAATCAATTTTTTTTTCCTCTCCAAAATTTCACCTGCGACTGTAGTTTGTTGGTGCCTGTAAAATGAGCTGGAGTCCCTGCGGCAGCCCGAGAGAGCAGGTGTAGTAACGGCACACGGGAGAGCATCGCACTTGGCACAGGGAGGCAGGAGCAGCACAGAGACTCGGTACCCATTTGCCGCTTTGCTCCTCTCAGTGGCCTTCGCACACAGGGAACACGACACCCCTCATACACCCCTCATTTTCCTAAGTTTATATGTTTATGTAGATCACAAAAAATCTTTAGGTGTTCCAGATATTCAATTTCACTTTTCAAATACTCTAAAAATTCATTCAAACATTTAGTCACATGCAGCACAATAAATAAAAAAAAAAAAAAGAAATAAAATCTTTTTAAGAAACTTTTGCAAGTATTTGTTTTTCTTTAAAAAAATTAAGAGAGTGCTATCCTAAATGGCTTTAGATACAAGTCTCCAAGAAGCAGGACTTGCAACATATCCTAGAAGACTATTACTTTGGAAGACAACTAAATATTTGAGAGATGTCAAAAGAAGTTTCTAATGTGACAAATATTGGGGCAGGAATGTTGTGGAGCATCTTGGAAATTAGGTGAAAATTAGAAAGAGGTGACAGCATCTTTTCTTTTTCCCTTCCAGTCCATTATTTTCAATAACTAGTAAATAAGTCCCCAGATGCACTAATGGCTGCCATCCAGGAAATGCATCTGCCGTGTTTATGAGATCTGCAGTTCATAAATAATTGCCAAATATAGAATTATTCACTTCAGTGCTATCAGAGGCTGTTTTATAAGAAAAGAGAATATACCAGAATCACACTTATGAGGTAGATCCATCAGTTTGATTTAGAGTTCACATGCCTGTGTGCCAAAGGGTAGCTTTTGTGGAAAAGGGACCATTTGCAATTTTTTGCATCAACTGTCTGACTGGCAACTGAAGCTTTCTGAGCCAAACACACTGGCCCTCTTGCCATCAGCACCCCTGTCACAGAGTGCCCGTGTGGGTACACTTTAGAGTCCTCTAGCTTATGAAAACCCTAACTCTATTCTGTCAGTGGTTTTGTTGTTTTTTGCTTTTTTTTTAAAACATCTGTGTGCTTTATAACAAAGGAGCAGCTTCCAGGTTGTATATGCCAATTGCCGCATGCTGCCTTTCGTGGTTCCAGACAGAACACTAATGCTCCAGCAGCCCACAACAACCTGATAGTGAGAACTGTCCACTGAGGTTACTGCAACCCCCCCACTGATTTCCATAACGACTGGATCCTATCTGAACTGATCCAGGAACGCACAGGTAAAGGTACAGCTGCTTGTATGTGGTTAACACATTTAAATGAGAAAAAAAAAAACCACAGAAAAACAAAATAAAAAACACATTCTCAGTTATGATCAACTTCTGTAAGTACTGGAAAGACAACATTGAACAAAAAATTTAGCCCAGAGGAGAGAAAAAAAATACAGATGGTAGATATGAAAAAGAATGACAGCTAAGAGAAAAAGGTCAAAAGGCTTCATAATTGAGTACTCTGTCCCTGATTTCTACTTCCAAACTCAGTTCATACCAGTTCTTGCAGTAAGTTGCCCATTTGCACAGTGGGCAGTCTTCTGCGTTACCTTCACCTTTGATTCCAGCTGGCGGGACCCGAATAAACTCTGCTATAAAGATCATCTCATGACATCTCTTTGGGTGCTGCTATGCTCCTAGCATGGCTCTCCACATTAATTCAACATTAGTATTAGGAACACAGTCTACACGATACAAAACCCCACAGGTATACTCATAATCTACAATGCAGCCAGAAAACTTGAGTAAAGGCTTTATATGGATACGTTCAAGTTCTGGACATAGGGGCAATCCTAGGAGAGCAGCACAAGCACTGTACAAATGCAGTTCTTACACATTTTTTTTTTTTAAAGGAATGGCTAGGAAAAAAGCTGCAACAAATCCCCATACACGTGTGAGGAACTGCCTCTTTGCAGAGGGTTGAGTATTTCCAAATGTCTTTGGCAGCCCAGATGCTCACAACACAACATACATAAGAGCTTCCAGCTGTATCTGGCTTGTGAACCACAAGTTTCTGGTCCCACATCAGGTACTAGGAAAAAGCAAAGCTCTCAAGCTTTCAGGGACAGTTATACAGAAAATCAATTAAACTGAGAGGCCAACAGGGGTCAGCCCTGCCTTAGCACAGAGGCAAAGACAAATGCAGAGGAATACCACTTCCATCTCCACCGCCTGTGGGGCAACACAGACAAAAGCCACATTTGGAAATTACATGAGACTTGAATAGTTACTGTTATAAAATAACTCCAGACAAAAAAGCAATGAAACATTTGGCAGCACGAGCCTTCCAAAGGAAATTTCTGAGCTCTCTGACATTAGTCCAAATTCATCTCAATTCTGCAATTTTGTACCTGAAAGCAGCATGAAAGTGAGCTGGTGGGCTTAGCTTCCTTCTCACATGCTCACGTGCACTCAGAAACAGAACCAAGTTCCTTGTCTGTGTATCACAACTAGTGGCTTCAGCACTGCCTGGACATGGCAGCTGTAGTATTTGCTGTCCCCCCAGGAATGGCAGCATCTCCAAGATAGACTTGGTGTGAATAGTTAAAGTTGCACCTTCAACAGTTGGCAACCTTACTTGTGGCGTGTTTGTCTACAAGACAGCTTTTTACTGAAAAGGAAAACAAGAAAGTTCTTCATTGAGAAAAATTGTAGGTAGTTAATAGTTGTGTCTAATACCACCATCAGTCACCTTCCACCAAGAAAAGCAGGAATGCAGCATGGACATCCCATGGCAAGGAACATATGCAGGCTACAAAGGCATAAAAGAAAAGCTTGGGCACTAAACCTAACACTGCAACCAATTGAATATACAAATAGTCAAGAAGTGGCTGTGCTTGGCTTGGATGTCTCTATTGCTGTGCCGATTTCAATGATGAAACAGAGCAAGTGCTTCAGATACAGCGACGTGCTTAAAACAGGCACGCACAGCTCCTGCTGACTGCAACAGGAGCTGCACGGGCGCGCTAGGGAGGAGAAAGGAGCCCTTTGTGTCATATCAAACACTGGAACATCCATTAGATGATGTACTTTTTAGTCACACTTTATCTCATGATCAGCTGGGCTGGAATACTGAACACATTGTCAATTGTTTAATGATGGAAAAATAAAGCTACAGGCTGCAGTTGATGCTTACTGAGGTGTTGATGAGCTATTCATTCTATCAGGGCAGAATGCACTCCAGAAGAAATGCTAGAACATGTAATCAAACGTTGAAGAATATTTAATGCTGTTTCTGTGTTTATGTGGCTGTCTTTTCATTTTTATGATAAATATGCAGCATACCCACACTTAAGTGTGTGTACACATACATGCATATAAACTCATATAAATTGTTATTTATATTTGTGCATAAAAAATACTTCATGTTTTAAAAACCAGGCCAACACTAACCCTCAAAAGGAACATAAATGCTATGGTTTGCCTCAGATTTTGTACGTACTGAAACATTGAGAACTGAATATTGCAGGTATATTCCATACACTTCAATAACATTAAAGAGAAAGGCGAAACTTAACCCTGTGAAGGAAAGTTCTACAGATTAAAAAACACCACAAACCCAAAATAACAAACACCCAACATGATCTCCCAAGATCTGCTACTTATTGCTACCTTCTGCTCAGTCTCCTGAGAAGCCACAGACAAACACATTGTCCACAGACAAGGACTTCAGTACTAGGTAACAATTTCAAACCTTCCACTTTCATTCCAAAAATGAATAAATTAACAAAACAAACACAAATCATTCTCTTATATAATTACTGAGAAGACCCCAGGCCAGATAGGAGCAGGCAGAAAGGCTTCCAGATAAATTTCTGACACTTCCAGTAGTCTTTAGGAGTTTATATTTGCTTATCTATAAAAATGTGTCTGATTTTACTGCTTCACTATAAATACACTCAGAAGTTTCCATCAGAAGGTTGCTTCCTTATGATACTGCAAGAAAACCCAGCCTACACAATTTTCTTCTTTGAGGACCCAGGATTCACTTTTCCCTTTGGAAAAATGGTAATGTTCAGCATCAAAAGAAGATGCAACTGGAATGAAACATATTGATCCTTTTCCATACAGACAGCAGACTCTGCACGCCTCTAAGATGTTCTTTATATAAGCAAAATAAAGCTATATTGTTGCAGAGAAGTCACACATTCCAACTGATTCTAAATAATAACAAGAAAACTTTGTGTGTGGCTATTCTGATTCCTCTTTGTCATGTATATGCTGGTAACCTTAGATGGAAAGCTCTTAACTCTCTCTTGGAAACATTAAATCGGATAAACCTGCTTGCTAGCATCTATTTCAGGTTTAACATGTACCAGAACTATTTATATCTGAATCAAGAAAGGTGAGAGAGTAACCATTAACACTCTTTTCAAACAAACAGGTAAATAACCACGTAAAGCAAAACCTAAGAAGAAATTTAGTCTAAACTCTTCTCTCATTTAATAGAAGTGACCCGAGGTAGCTGGGGGAGTGAGGTTTAAAACACTGCTCGTGGTTGTTTCTTCTCTTCTACCCCAGCTAAGAAACCTCAGTCCCTCCTTCTGAGTATATTTCCAGAGACATTCAAATCTCTGCTTATGTTAAAACATCATTAAAAGAGAATACCATTAGTCTACCTGTCAGTTTGCCACAGCAGAGCATTTTCTGGCACTTGGCAAGTCATTCCTAGAGGACTTGTTCAACATATGGCCAAACATTACATAGAAAGTAAACTAACATATGTTCAGCGTGATGGAAGAAAGGAGGAGGGAAAGTGGAAAGTATTGGTAAAAGTCAGTCTCTGGTAGCATTCACTTTACTTCCCACAAAGGATGAAGTCCAAAGATTGTACAATTTTCTCTTCAGCCCTATTGCACCTGTCTGCAGTGCTGTGAGAACAGTTACATCTACATAGCCCAGCTTTCTCTTGAGCTTAAACCTCCTGATCTGTAAGTATCCATTGTACAGTCAGTCAACACGAGTGCCACACCTGCCTTTGCTTCCTCCCTGGCATATCATTTGTACCTTAACAAACGCTTTGATGTTACTGATGCTGTGACTCATGCTTCTTGTGTAGCAAAAGCATACTAACCTTCATCAACCAGCTTTTTTCAGTTTATTCTTAAGAGAAAATTAAAATATGTTAAATTTAAAGCTCAGAGATTAGATAGCAAAGTATCTTTTAAGGTCAGATTTTCAAAACTTCTACTGTTTTTCTTTCTCACAGTCGCTTCTGGGATCAAAATTGCAATCAAGTTTGTGGAAACAAAGATAACTAGGCTTTAAAATTCTGACACCTGCATAATCCACCACAGGCCAGAAACAAGAGAAGAGCAGCAAACCCTAAAGCTAAAAGCAAATCACTGCCAAACCTTAAAGTTTTGGGAATTTGGCTCAGCAATGTTTTCCTTCTGTTTCCTTATAATTGCAGGAAAAGATAAGCCAGTTGACAAACCAGGGACATGAAGAGCTTCTGCAGTTGGATCTTTCCTACCAGCACAGGTATCAATTTGAGGTTTTGATGGTAATGGGGACAAAGCAGAGCCTGAATTGAGCCTGTGGAGGTTTCACTCATGCTCCTAATCACACCAAAGCAACATTGATTGCTCACATAGACAGCTACAACAGGAGAAAAATGTGGTTCTTTCTTCAGGATTCTGTTACCATCACAGGAAAACAACCAAGTGCATACCAGGCACCATGTTCTTATTGACAAAAAATTCTTCTGTTAGTGGGTGAAAGTATTGAGAAACTGGAGACATTGTAGACAACTTAGAAACAAAAAAAACCCACACCACCTGTAAGCTAAACAAAGACACTGTGTTTTGAAAACGTATTCTTTTTGCCTTATGCTTTTACAACTGAAACTACAAAGGGCTACAGCACAATTTGTGATCCAACTATGCCTTAAAGGCTGAAGATGGTTCTGCTTCTATTCAACAGAAAGAATCAAGCCATAAAAATGCTGAGGATATATTTACCTTGAAGTTAAGCTGCAAGGCAAAAAAAAAAAAGCAGTGCTCATGCACTTTTCTCTGCCTCTCCCACACAACTCTGGTTCCTACTGGGCCAGTACTGCTGTGTCCCCAAACCACTGGTGTCCATGCAAAAGTGAGTCAAACACCTGTGATACTAACATGCAAATGCTGGGTCTGGTGAGAGTGAAGAAGAGGAGTTAAGCCCTGCAGCTTTCAGTGACAAGTGGCTCAATGAGTCCAAACAAACCATAGTCCAAGAAACACCAGGCCACACTCCAAGATCACACTGAGACTACAACCAGGACTCTGACTGCTCTCCATCCATCTTAATGCCTTGTTGCTTATCCAGGGTCATCAACATGTTGTAGCTCACAATATGATTACAGATATTCTCTAAAATCCAGAAGAGAGATGAGCCTCTTTGTCGTAAATGAATCTATATTCTCATTTTTTAGCACACAGTATTCAGTTC
This sequence comes from Pedionomus torquatus, assembly GCA_013398155.1. Lineage (NCBI taxonomy): Eukaryota > Metazoa > Chordata > Aves > Charadriiformes > Pedionomidae > Pedionomus > Pedionomus torquatus. Next base: position 209,721 of record VZRU01009149.1, on the reverse strand, counting down.
TTCAATAATCAATGCCACCAGTTATTAAGCAATCGCATTACTGGCTGAGGAACTAACGGTGCAGGTTTCCTTTGGCTGTATTGATCAATGCTTTCTTGGATTGGTCTCCAGACACCCACTCTATCTGGAAAGGCTTCTTGCAAAAAGCAAAACACATCAAGCTATGATTTTTATTAATTCTATCCTGGAAAAGAATATTACATATCATTTGCAAGCATATTACTTCAACTATTGACTAGGCTGTTTACCACTCAGAATTAAAAATTTGCATCTGAAGGAAGATAATCCTTCAGCTGATTCAGGACACTAAGTTCAGCTGTAAAGCCTTACACATTACTTTGGCTGGTAGAAGTCAAGAGCATATTCCTCCCTTCGTGCAGAACTGGATCAACGGCAGTGACATCGGCTTTGAACAGTCTAATGGGTATCCACCGCAAACAACGAAAAGCCCTGAGGAGAGAGTTGTTTAGATCCTGGAAGCAGAACATGTGCTTTAGGACAGCAGTGTCCTGACCATAGCAATACGGGGCTTTGGGTAAGCTGCTGTAACTAGCTTGCAAGGAGCAACTGTGTAATAAAACTATTATTTCTGGAGCTTCCTTGTGAAGAGTCAGCAGAAGGGTCTCTGCCTCGTGATCAGTGCGTAACAGGCATCTCTAAAGGGAAAAGAATCTTCCTGTGTGAAGATTTCGGTTTTAATCCCATTGAAACAGCAACCCCCAGTTCTCTGCAGAGTTGGACCCTTGCCTTTGCTTACACAGACTCCAGCCACCAACCAGAACAAGCCTTCCATTCTTGAACATCAAACTTTCAAATCTTACTCGTTTCAAACTCCCTGATACTGTGAAATGGAAGAAAGAAAACCTCACCCTCACCTGTCAAAGGTAACAAATCCTTTTCCAATAGCACGTTGTCACATCTACAATTGCTGTCAGAAACTGTAGCTCGGCTCAAGGCAGGGCAGCCAACAGAGCTGCCTGTTTAATTTTAAACAGACAGGAGGGCATATTCCAGCCCCAGGGAGTGGCTCTCCTCCTCAGGGCTCAGTCCCTGGAAGCTGAAGGACGGTCTGCAACCCACTGTATATATATACTCTTGCACTCCTCTGCACCTTCACCCAAAACCTGTTATATTTTCTCCCACCCACTTGAACACAGTGAACTGAACACCACCAGCTCTCTCTCTGCAGCTGGAGCATCGTCACCTGCTGCCAGGTTTCTGAGGTTTTTCTGAGGTCCTCCCTTTGTGTCATCCAGCCAGGGACTGTGCTCTGTGACCTTCACACAGGAAGGCAGTCCCCCAGGGGTGTTTCGCCTGTTTACACTCATTGCTAGTTTTTGGTCAAAGCCACTGCATCTACAGTTCTGTAACTGCTGAACACTTTAGCAAGGTGCAGATAGATTTCACACAATCCACATTTCCCTTGCAAAGAGGAGAAAGGCAATTTAGAAATAGAAAATAGAAATTTAAAAGCCACTTTCAGATTCTTAGGTGAAAGCATTTTTATCAAAAGACAAGCATAGTTTCATAATTTGTATCTCAGGCTATCAGCACTAGGGCACAAATAATGGGATAAATTGTGGTTTAAAATGGAACAAACTAAAAGCAAAAGATATGTGATTATTGAAGCAGTTCTACCAGAAACTGTTAATTTATCTCCCTAACTCTTATTTCTTTCCATTTGTACCTGGGCACAGCTCAAAGTAGTTAGCAATGCAAGATAAGTATGCATGAGAATCCAATAAGGATCCTACAAACAAAGTTATCACACCAACATTTAACATCATGAACCAGAATAACCTTGGAATTCTGAGGACTTTGCTGTAGCTTCTCCAAACCAATTATTTATTGTTTAACAGTTAGGGTGCATAGTCTTTACCAGTGTAAAATATGACTGGCAGAGAACACCTGATAAGCTTGCTAGGAATATTACAAGTACCATTTGAACATATCCTTGTGTAATTCAAACAAAACATTTCTCCACTTACAGGGCTGTATCTGATCGAGTTGTTCCCACTTCAGGAACAACTTTTTATCCTTTCAAAACAAATTATTCAGACATAATAGTCTCTGACTAAAGAGATGTTCTATAAATTATTGCCTCAGCACCTCTCAAGTAATACAGATTTTGAGAAGCACAAATACACACACAGAGTACATGTGTAAAACTCCACCTCTCCTAATACAACACAAATTTTGCATGCTTTTTTTTTCTGCAAATGAGATTTCCTAGTTTCAAATGCACTGCCCTCAAGGGTGTCAAGTAACGTGATAAAATAATGAAAGGTTTCTGCTGTTACAATGAAGGTCAGTATACAGTGGGCCACTTCTTTTGTCTCACTTTTCAGGATGATCAGAGCACTCAGGCGATAAGAGGGAAGCTAGTGCTTTTACGTGATGCAAAATCATCAAGCTGTATGTCCAGTCACTGCCTGGTGCTGCACTGCAGCTTCTGAAACAAATCCTCTCCTGTCCCCAATGACATTAGGAGGGCTCAAGGCCTGCTTCTATTTTAAAATGACAGAAGCACTTTCCCTTTAAGGTTGAAAATATTCTTGATCAGAGTATCTGATGTTATTGTTTTGAAAGAATCATCATAATTTATAATGGTATTCATTTATTAAACATATACATGTGGAAGTTAAAGTGTAAATAGTATGCACAGAGCCCACTGCGAACGCAGATGGAATTTCTACGGTTCACCTGACGCTTGTCTGATTTAATGAAGACAGTAAATTGCACAGCACAGTAACTGCATTCCATGCTGCATACACCACCGTGCAGCCGTAGCTACTGGGGACAGATAGTCCCTTTCCTCCAGCTTTACAATATTCTCTCTGATTTAATCACCACATGGGATATTGCAGAATAGTCTCTAGGATATGGGAGAAAGTCTGTAACATAGACATACTAAGAGGAAAATTACCAGGAAAAATTCTTATTTTCCCCACCTCTACCCTCCCCACACATAGAAGTTGAAGAATAGATGAATTCTTTGTCTGGTTGCCATGAAAACTAAGAGATGTAGCCTTACCTCAGAGGAAATGATGTTATGCTCACACAATGAATAAGAAATGAGAACTGCATGGTCCTACCTCAGCAACACAAAGCTGACTCAAAAGAGTCTTTCTAAAACCCAGGCATGTGTGGATTCTAATCAGCTCTGTTTATAACGTATGATCATAGTTAATTGTTCATTAATTCCACCATGTCATTTGTTCAGAGATTATACCCTCCACATAATGAATGTTTTGGGGTCCTCTCCAGCAGAGGAAATTAAAATAGATAATAGCTGTGATTTTAAATAGTCGTCTTAGTAATCTTGGGTTTGAATCCATTGACCTAAACCAATTTTTAAAAGATTTCAAAACATCAAAAATGTGTCTATTCTCTTGAAAAAGGAAACTCACATGTGTAAATCAACATGCCTATAAGAACTGATGCGTTTCTTCCTAGCACCGGGCCTCACCCTGACTGCCAGCTCCATACAAAGCCTTCCCCTGTAGGGGATGGGAAGGTGGAGGGCCTCGAACCTCAAGGTGCATAACTCACTCCCAGTTCAAGCAGACAGCCCATATTTCAGTCACATGCAATTAGTATTCATACCATTGCAAACACTGGATGGAATAGCCACTGAAAGAGCACACAGCATGGAGAGGCTGTATTGATGATAATGGAGGCGTTCATGTTTCACTCCCGGATTTAGGAAAACACTTTAATAAATTAACTTGCTCCAGTTTCCAAGATGAGATATACTTAAGCAGGTTCTTTGTGATATTGCACATCTGAATAATCCCGTTACTTAACTGTTTTACCACTTATTTGAGCCTCCAGAATCACAGGTATGTCAAGAATGACAGTAAATGCTTAACTGCCATCACCATGGGCTCGTATTTCATTTCACTTGCAGTCTTACGGTAAGTTGATCCTTAATAGCTTTTTCATAAGACTGAATTTGCTATAGGGTCGTGATGTATTTGGAGGGATGTCACAAAGACAGCAGGGTTAGTGATTGAAATGGCTCCCTTCACTCAAAGCCACAAAGGAAATCTGGGAGAAAACTCACCAGATTACACAAAAATTATTTTAGGAATTCCTTGCTGAATATAAATAACACATTTTAATCAGAATTTTCAGCTTTCAAAACACTTGCAAAGGAATTTCAAAACAACAAAATATTCTGCGGTTCAACATGCCAAAACAAAGCTTTTGGGTGACTTTTTTTTTTTTTTTCATTTTCAAAATTTAAGTCAGCATTTTATGGAGTGTTTCGCCTTTGTTTTTTTTCGTTGAGCTTAAACCAAACACAGTTTAATAACATATTAAACTGTATTTTTCAAATTAAGAAACTCTTATCTGAGAGAATTGGCCTGAATTAGTTGCTAGGCTTTAGCCAGTACATTCCAAATTTACATTTGTTTGTGGCGTAAAAATAAAAGCCCAAAGGAGAATTTGTATACTTACACTTTATGTATTGGATTAATACCTCTGTAACACTAGCCATATAAAGGGTTAATTAGCTGCTTAATAAGCATGATTAAATCAATAATTTAAGTGTGATTATCAGCTGTGACTAAGTGCTAGGTGGGCCTTCCTTGCCTTATTTAATGGACTTACTGTTCTCATCTTCAAGATTTTCCCACTGTCAGTATTTGACCACTGTTTACTGAGGTACAATTATTGATAACAGGTTCCTTTAAAAGAAGCACCTAAGAAAATAATACCTTTGGAATGCGAATTTTTTTAAGTTGACCAGAATCCCCAATATTTCAATCCACCGTTCAAGGCAAACAAAATCACCTCCAGCTCACAAATGCTCACACCCAACCTTGTTTGCACAGAGCTGGGATTACTGATACTCTTTCAGGAACAAACTTTTCTTATAAAAAACTTTCTCTTCTGATGGGGTAAGCACCACTCAACACATCACTCGAGACTGGGCTCAGCTTTAAGCACACAGTGCTCGCTCTGTGCTCAACTGAATTACAAACAGGATGAAACTTAAGTGCATGCTTAAGTACTTTGCTGGATTAATACCAGAATATTTAGCACTTTTGACTAACCAGACCCTAGGCAACAGAAGCAAGGATATGGTGTAGTTTGCTTAGTCATTTGTGAGCTCCGAGGAACAGCGGTGCACCTTTTTATTGTCTGTTTTTCTGGCTGACAGCTGAAGGAAAAATTCAAAACGATTAAAAGATTTTGAAACAAGAAGCCACCCAAAGTTTTTCTTTCTTGTCAGCTCAACGCATAAAGCTGATCAGTCTATCAAGTTGCAAAATATTTTACTTTCTGAAAACTGAAATCTGTGGCCAGCACATAGCATCATTTTCCCGTATGTATTTCAATTGCAACAACGACTACATCTTTTGCAGCTAGAGGTTTTCAGAATCAAAGCAAAGCGAACCTTTCCTTGATGTAATGTAAAATAATTTAAGGGGAAGATTTATTTAATTCCCTCTTTCTGATGAAAGAGGTGAGTCCCCCTCATTTGCTCCAAGCGGTTTGACTCCCTCCCACATGCACTCCCCACTGCATTTGGCAGCATTCAGGAAAGGCAACAACGCCAGGGCCCCGGGTCAAATGTTTTTAGAAGTCATTCCAAGTACAGTGTACTCATCATTCCAAGTACAAGACTTAAAGACATGCAGCATTCTTTTAAGTGAAAACTTAATATTTGTAATGCATCACAATGGAAGAAAAATAGTCTCTAAAATACCAGTGGTATGTTAAGAGCACAAGGCTGAAGGACCAGCTTTTCTCTACTGACTTCACCAGACTGTTACAATGCAGCACCAAGACAGCCATCAACAATCTCTCACGAAATATAACTGCCCTATAACCTATAACTGTTTGAAATCCAGCATTATCATCACTCCTCCACTATTAAACATTCTGGCTCTACCATTTGCAAAAAGCCCGTGGTGTCATTTTGAGGCTGGTTAATACACTCCCCCTGTGAGTTACCTCCAACCTTGTCCTCTCTTGCCACCACTCCTCCCCCCAGCACCCATTAATGTCTCCACATCAAATAGGATGAATCCAAAACAAGGTTGCTACATATTAAACCTAAATAGTACTGTTAGAAGGTCCTCCCTAAAGCTATGAAGCTTTAATCTGTAACTGCCAAGTGTAAGAACTATAAACAATAGCATTTATTGAATCACAGTAACTGGCTGCCCATGAAATAAAACATGCCAGGCAACCCTCATGTTAATAACTCTTCAGATAGTCATTGTACATTTGCATGAACAAAACTATCCGAGAGGCAAAGGACTAAATATTCATCTGAACAATAAATGCATAAAATAACTGATATTAATAAAATCAACTACAGCTAGTTAATATGCCTTTTTTTTTTTTTTTTAAATAATTAAAATGCTATTTTGAGTAATACAGACAAAACTGAACCCAGAGGAAGACCCAACGTGTTGCAAAGTTTCAGTCAGGAGCCTGCAGAAGCTGTGACTTTAGTTTCCTTTTGAGATATTATTTTTGCTTATTTTTCAGGCAACTCTTTCAGACAACTATTTTCTAGGAAACAGGCACAGAGAGCTCGTCTTACGAAAACTGGGACAGAGATCCTGACTTGGTAAGAAAATGTGAGAAAATTTTACTGCAAATGAAAAAGAAACACCCAGAAAGACATGAAGTCAAATTCTGTTTTCACCCCTGAACTTTAAGAATTAAAAATAGTATATTTTTGTTAGCAGATTGCCATTTTAGGGAACAATGGCTATTTTTGTAGGCATAAATGAATTGCTCAACTTCACACAAGAAATATTTTCAAACTGAGAAGCCCTGCTTAATTTGTGGTTACCTCTTTGTATGTGCACCTTGACAAAGCACTAGGCTATATCCACGGCATAAATTCACGCAACCAGATAATGGATAAGAGATCTTGTCGCTTCAAGGACTTAATCAGGTGCAATCTGCTGGATGTCCTCCAACCAACTGAATTTCTCACCTTGCTTTATAAAGCTAAATGGTTTTTATCTTTTTGTCTACTTCGATGCCTAAATTTCTCCCCCTAAGAAGCCAGCATTTGTGTCTGGGGAGGAGGGGTTCCTAAGGGCAGCCGCAGTCCCACAGCAGCAGTGCCAGCAGAGAGCAGCAGCCCTGCAGGCAGCACCGTGTTTCCTCGCTTGCAGTATGGCTGATGCTCTCAGGGCAAAGAGCTGTTCCTTTAGCCATCTTCCCATCCATACATCACCTTTACTGCTCACAGAGGTTGTCTGCACTGTCCTGAAAGGAACCGCAGGCCTCCCTGAACTCAGCAGGGTTTGCAGCCCAGTCCCCAGCACAGAGTGAATTCTTCCTGGCTTCGTCCTATTCTGCTCTCTTTCCCCTCTGGGGTTTTATCTACTGATTCCAGCCTGCACAAAACATTGCAGGTTAAAAAGGAGCTGCTCAGAACAGGGGGCTTGTCCACCAGCAGCTCATTACAACCGAAATGAGACCAAACTTTTGGGACAACTGCCCCAATCACCCCTGTATCTCCCCTTTATTCGCTGCACCCATTTCAATATCAAGATCCTTCCAAACACTTTCATTCCTATTTTCTCATCTTCCTTCCAATAGACTTGTTTTAAAAGTGCACCCAGCTCTGTTTGCTTGTTTGCATTTGGTAGTAAACAAGGAGAAAGGGGCAGCTTTGCTGTTGGGAACAAAGGGCTACAATTTTGAACAGCTTCCCTGCGGATCTTGTTTGGTCACAGCAACTCTTGGCTTTCCAACCCAAGGCAGATTGTGCATGTGGCCTTTCAAGCTGAATTTGTTGCATATGTTCAGTGGTTTTTCTAATTGGACCTATGACTTGACCACAATTCAGTGAGTTTAGCTTCAAGGATAACAGGCACGTAGGTCAACAAGACGATACATACAACGTTATGAAATACGCTGCATTTAGCTATTGTAGATTAAACTCGTGCACTTCTAAAAACAGGGTTTGGACAGTTTTGCTGTATATTTGGTGGGCTAAACAAAAAATTCTGAAAGAGTTTTACAAAATCTTTGCGAACATGTGTTTCTATCTGCAACTTAACCAGTATCACCAGTCACTTTAAAGCAGCCTTTAGCCAATGGCTTGGCATACTATAGGAAAGAGTTTAATCTAAACAACAGTAAATTGGATATTTATACTGAATACCAAAGGCCATAATTAGAATTATTACCAAGCCTGCTTCCTCTCCACCAAAGCTTTTTAAAAAGCATACACTTCTTTTAAAAGCCATTTTTCTCCTCCAGACTTATGGCAAGACACCAGCAAAAATGTTCCCAAGAGTTGCAGACACAGCCAAAAGGCCACACACCAGGGCAGCACCGAGCAACTCTGAGGTCACTGAAAAACTATAAACCCTGTGTGGTCCTTATTTTGTAGCAAAGGCCCTTATACAAGGCATGCAAAATATATTCTACATCAAGACTAGAAAAATAGTCAGTGGTTGACAATTGAGAAGAGATCCTTAAAATGCAAAATACGGAGATATTTTACAGAGAGGAAAGCCAGAGATTAAATAAACTATTTAAGATCAAACTGGAAGAGTCAGTGGGAGAATCCCCTACCATTTGTTTGTTGCTTGGATGACTTGGAAGTTTGAGTACTTTAATCTTTTATGTGGGTAGGGTGTGCTGAGTGTGCAAAACATTTATTAAGCCTTCTTTAAGCATAACCAGACATTCTGATATTATAAAAAAGGTAGACAGGAAAATATCAGATAGAAACATCAAACAACATACACTTTCCCATAACTGTTAAAAAGCGTTGGCTGTTCCTCAGGCTGCCCTACTTAGAAACTTTGACTGTGCACCCACTGTCATGAGAGATGTTTTCTTCTCAACATCTTTTTAATCTTTTCAGACTGGTAGAAAAACAGCAGTCTTTAGTTATCAGAATTTTGATGTTTAACAGCTTCAAAGTGCTGCTGGTTTCAAATTAAATCAAGTGATAGGAAAAACTAGGACTGCAGGTATCCAGCGGATTCACTGATTCTCCTTGAAGATGTTTTCTTTGCTTAGATGTTACAAATGTAATAAAGGAAGCCTTTCCCACCTACTTCTCAGCAATATTTCACTATGGGATATTTTAACTTTTCAGAGTCCTGTGTAAGAAAAAAGGAATCTGTCCACAGCCAGCCTCCAGAACATACTGTCTGCTACTGCCTGGCCAAAAAATACCTGTTTTGAGAGAGGTATCCTCAGCACTACAGGAAAATGTTGCATTTACTCACACATGAATTGAGGCTCTTTTTTAACTTGCTGCACTATGAGGTGCTTGGTAAATGTATCTCTTTCTCTTGGGGAATCTTTCCCTCAGGCATGGAGAGCACTCCAGGCTTATTCGTCTGTGCTTCAAGGTCTAGTCAGCAGTCTATTTCTGAATAATATCTACATTAATTTTCCTACAGTTTGGGCATGAAAACATTAGCCTCAGCAACAGAGATGATTGCTAAATTCATACAAATCCCAAGGGGGCAGGAGAACAGGTTACAGACTCAGATCATCCAGACACCAATGTTTCCTCACGGGCCAATGGTAAATTCAGTTGATGAGATGGCTGCAAATGCTAAACATTAAGCTAGTGATTAATGAATGGGAAATGATTACAATTTCAGAGATACCATGGTAGGGTCCAGAGAGAGTGGTGATGCAGTCACGGGAGAAAGAAAAAAGCTGTGTGGGAGAAAATAAAATTATTCAGCCTATGAAAGAATCTCATTTAAAGCTATGAATGCTACCATTTATAAGATCCCCTGATTACAACCCTTGAAAAATAACTTGAATGTAATAAATAGCTAGTTACAGTCAGTGGCTGAGTTCCACCTTCACTTTCTGTCAGCAAAAGCACCTTCTGCTAGCACCCTATAGGCTCATGTTGGGAAGTAAAGGTCATATCCATCCAGTGGGTATTGCACAGCTCTGCGTTTCTACAGGTTCCCAGAGGACACTGAAGACCACCTCTAGATCAGTAAGTTAAGGACAACACACAAGGCACATCACTGGGAAGGACAACTGCCCAGCTAGCTGTGATGATCTTGTTCAACTGAGGGAAGTCAACCAAGGAGTTATTCTACATCCTGACATTTAAAAGAAAATGAACCAATGTGCTGAACAGAAAGTGAACCACACAATAGAAACTTCAACCAACACCAAATAGGGTAGGTAAAAATGTGGCTTATTAGAGGGTACAGACAGGATAGCATGGCTGTGGTTTCTTATTTTAATACTGCCTTTAAGGAAAGCTCTTTAAGAGGACACCAATTTGCATATTCTAACTGAAAGGAAGATACCAACAACTGCATTGACTTGTGAATTATTCTGAGCTTTACAAACTCAGAATGTGATGCAGAAATTAATGGTAATGCCATTATTTGAAGAATTTCAAAAGAAAAGTGGCAGAAGTCTGAAAAAGACATTTTAACTTTATCTATTCTAGTGCCTTGCTCTTTCAAATTGTCTTTTCATTAAAAAAAAAGTATATCCGTAATTCTTTTAGGCCATCCATCAGTGACAGAAATTAAACAGAATCATGCTGTAAATTACATAAACACCCACACAGTGCACATTTCTGAAAACATCATTAACAACTTTGTGGACAGCTTCTCCCTAGGGACTCAGCCTGGCCAACAGCACTAGTGATGGGCCTGAGCCTGGCTCTCCAGGAGCCACTGTGCAGCATCTCCCTAACACAGATGGAGATGCACTGTCGGAAGCAGAAGATGCCTGACTCAGGGCTACGGATGGACTGGTGCAAAGCACACAGGTGGAGACTCACAACCAAATCCCTGACCACCACCTCCCCTTCCTGCTCTTGCCCTGAACACATACGAATTCACTCACATAATATATGCATTACATCTATGTTTTGGTGAATACAAATGCTTTACTCATGGACAGTGTGAGTTTTTTAACTCAGCCTGAAGTTTTCTGCAATCCAGAGCACAAAGACGCCATGCAAGCAGCTGTTTGCAACAGCACTAACCCCAGCTTGGCAAATCACATCATCCTTAGTGGAGAAGAATATTTGTGTTACACCCCACAGATACTCCTGAGCCTGAGTGAACTACGTCAGTACTTGAATTCAGATCGGTTACTAGTTGCTTACAGTCTATCAGAGTTCAAGGACTTGCATAAACATGGTGCTGTCTTTTAAAATACATTTATGCAAAAAAAGCCACTTCAGCAGCTCCAAGAAATCCTTTCACAGAGCTCAGAATTCAGCAACTACCTGTCTCCTGACTTCCCTCCCAACTCTCTTACCCCAGCAGAGCCTGGATACTTAATAATATCTTATTTCAAAAGGCAGAGGCCACAGGGTTAAGGATAGGCCTATAGCTCAGAGCCAAGCTGACAATATTTCATTAAAAAAAAAAGGAAAAAAAAGAAAAGATACACTTCTCTGCTTTCAAAAAATACCTTCCATATTTTACAAAAATACAAACAATTCACACATTATACCTTCATCCCATCTATGCATATGTACTTAAAGGGGTATTACAAATGAGCATGGGATACATTGATGGAATTCAAGCTCCTTTAGTGACCAGTGATTTTCCCTTAATATGCAACAAGGCTGAGAGCTGTTCAGAAATCTGCTGAGAATCTACAATTTTCTATAAGCTATCACGGACTTCTTTGATGAAAGCAGGCAGTGATTTCCACTGACATCGGATCAGGCATCAAAGTGACACACGCAGCCCTTTCCTCACAAGGGAAGCAAGAGACAAGATCACAGAGTTTTTGGTATTGCACAAATGACTAATTCCACAGGTGAAGCACCAGGCACACTTGGGAACCTGCCTGGCCTCCAGTAGAGATGGGGCCAACAGAGAAACCAAGTTTAACACTACTGATGGAGATTTTTGTTCAGCCTCCTCTAGACATTATGACATATGTCATGTCACATCCATGAAATAAATGCAGTCAGTGCATCTGTATAGCGTGCCATGATGGGGTAGTGGATATCCATTAAGGTAGCAATCTTCATTTCCTCCTTGTGCTTTTTAGCAATTGGTATGTTAACATGGGCCTTGGATACTGCTAATTTTATAAACAAGTAGAAACTTCTATAAAGTCCCATTAATTCCAGCTGGATAAATAAGGACTAAGATATATTCTGCATAAACTAGGATTTCAGAATTTGCACAATTAACTAACCTAAAAATATATACAAATGAACCCCTTCTACTTCATCATTTTCTCTTTAACTATGTATGCTTTTCAATGAAAGATCAGGAAAATACTGAAACGAACAACAGAAACTGAGATTTAAAGTTGATAATTGTGATGGCCCAACATATGATCCATTAGACCCTCCAGCTGCCGAATAAGCTAAAATCAAAACCGTGAATGTAACATCACTGAACAACCAGTGAGTTAGGTAAAAATATATCATTCAGGTCATTAAACCATAAAAAGTTTCCTAAAATAATACTCAGATGAAGGTGACTAGAGAGTACAATATGTCCTGTATCCTTGTGCAGCTATAAAGGCAAAATAAAGGTTTAGATCTGGTACATAATACAAAGGCATTACACTGCTTGCGTACACCTCAAAGCACTAACAACTTCATGTGGGACAAATTCACATTACTAAACAGCCATAACTTTCTAAATAATGGAGAACTTCAGCTTATTGAAAAAACTATTAATTTTTTTAAAATATATTCATCCCAGAGTAAATTTTCCTTTCAATTGGCAAAACAATCTTATTTCCATCTAGTTTTCTTATCTACATTAGTCTAACTTGAATGAATACTAAAGAAACATGCTGTTAGATTTCCCTTTCAATTCACCATACAGTGATATCAACTTTGTAAAATAAATAAAACCAAAAGCTGACCTCTTTGTGGAGATCCGTAACTAGCCACCTTGCAGAGCTCCACACAAACAGGCAACAGACACAGGAGGAAGGGTTTTTTTTTAAGAAGTGTTATACAATCCCAAACATCCACCAGCGATGCCAGGGCCTGATCTGCAGAACACCCAAAGCTCTCAGCTGAAGCTGCAGGGCTCGAGGATACTTCATACCTTTGAAAATGAGGACATTGCTTTAACTTGTCTCCACTTGCACGCACCGAATCATCCTCTGAAGGTACCTATATTTTTCCATTTAATACATAGGGCTGTAGCCTAAGTTAGATATCTGAAGTTGGGAACAATGTGGGGCAACTGGAAGGTCTCAGTTGAGCTCATTACCTGAACGGGCACCCACACATCCAGTCTAATGGGGAGGTTATAATACAATAATATTATTATATTATAATGAGGTTATTTCATACAGCTGCTAAAATGCCTAAAAAACCTGGATCGGTTTTGAAGGCGGCAGGCCTGCTGGGCCTGATGAAACCCTCAAGGCCTGGAGCTCTCAGCCTCTCCAGGGCAGCCCCGCAGGAGCCCCACTGCTCCCGCAGTGCCCTGCACTATGTTTTCTGACCCCACCAGTCAGAAAAACCCAGTTACCACATTACCAGTGGCCTAAACAGCTGTAGCAAATGCAGTCCTTTATTATCCACACCTCCACTCAAACATGGGACTACATCAAGCTTTGTACCAGAATTAAGTAAATTTACAAAAAAAAAAAAAAAACCAAACCAAAAAAAAACCCAAACAACAAGCCACTCAGACTTTTTACTTCTTTATTTCTTCTTTCTACCCACATGACATACACCAGGATCCTAGTTCTTAGCCCCTGCTCCAGTCCAACTACACCTGATTGAGTCTAAGACTCAGTTTTAGCAGGTGTTCAGTCAGTTCCACAAATATTTTGGCTCTCAGTAACAAACATAGCAAATGGCCAAGGGAAACTGTATCAAAGTACACCGGATTTGTCCTAAAGCCAATTCAAGCAAATCAAGAGGTTGAAATTAGCTGTGCTTCGACTTTTGGCACAGAGCTGAATATTCCTGATCATATAAAGAGATTTATTTTTTTTTAATCGCTGTTCACCAAACATCATCTTTGAACTTCCCCCCGCTCCAAAAGCATCCATTTTCCATAGAAGATACCCTTCTCCCTCAGGTGTCTTCCAGACAACCCAAATAAAACCCAGCCTGGCAGGAAAAATCCAAAAGAGTAAAAGAGTTTATTGATACCAACCAGGCAGTTGCAACAGAATTCATTTATGCACTCTGAGTCCAGCTCTAAATCTAGTCACTGCACAATCTTCCTGTACTGGCAAGGTCACCCACCGTTAGTCCTCCCTATTCCCCACTCCTCCGACTACAAACGGCTAACATTAGGTTATAAAACACATTATGCTTAAACTGACATTTGACTAACAACTAATGACCATTCGTTGTGACAACACAATCCTGAGGCCTCAAGAAGGTGACTAGGAAAAGGTGCATGTTCTAAACCTCCCTAAATAAGAATGTAAATGTGTAACAGTGCAAAATTTTTTCTGGGTTTACAAACAACAAAGTAACACTGAGCAGGGCCCACTTCAAATGATGCTGTAATGCTACCCATACAATACCATGCAATCTCTTAATTCCTTTGGGGATCATTTTCAAAGAAGGAATTGTTTTTCCAGCTGAACAGAAACACTCTTCCACCACCAAACCTCACACTGGTAAGAATCCAACACTGCCAGTAAATATCCCATCGACCAGTAACTCTAAACATAAAAATTATCTATTTAATTAGATTTGCCTCTGACAAGGCATCATCTACAAAATCAAGGATATGATAGAGATTTTCCTCATACGTAAGAAAGATTCACTGACTTCACAATATTTTCTTATTGCCCCAGTACACAATGTCTCTTCATTTGCCAAAAGTCAGGTTCCCAGATGTTAAAGCAACATCTGCCAGGTTTGTGACTTAATACAAATGAGTCAAGGAACCAACCTGTCTAGATTCTACTGCTGTCAAGTTCAAACATTCAGAAATCAGGAAACAGATCTTGCTAATCAGGATATTTGTTTAGAAATAACAAGATTTTTTTAAAAAAGAGAGAGAGAGGGAGATGGGGACCTGTTATGCGAGTTAAAAGCCTTGAAACTCACATTTCAAACTTTCTGATAACTGGTAGGCTTGGTTGCATGCAAAAACTGCACCAGTTCCAATCTGCTTTTAAATCACATTGCCTTTATTTATATATATTTATATATTATATATATAAATAGAAATATATATATATATATAAATAAAATTTGGAACTTATAGTTCCAAATTGCTTTTAAATCACAGAGTAGCTCACCGCAGGAACACTGCCTGTCAGAGAAAGAATTATCCATTTTCCTTAAACTTGCTTAATTATGACTGTGAACTAAACCAAAGAAACCACTTGCACCAAAGACACAGCTCTTTTCTCAATTGTGGATGCAGATGGTGATTTTTTTCAACTTCTTAAGATTCATATTGAAACCTTGACATGGTTGAGATCCATAAAGCATTTGACAGTCCAGAGAGCTGAGGAGGAAGAAAAAAAACAGTGGGAGTTTCCCAGTTAGGATATGATGCCCACTGCCCCAAGAGGTGTTTCCAGCTCTGCTACTTTGGGGAATCCAAGCCTCCTCCCACAGACCCTTGAATCCATGAACAGAGCACAGCCCAGGAGATGCATGAGCTCCTTGAACCCACACAAACAGCCTCATAGCTACAGGTTAATATTGCTGACACAGCATTTCAATTTATACCCTTTAGAAAACCACAGGGCAATTTTCTCAGCATATCTGAAAGTTGTTAATTAAGCAAAACCTTTAAAAAATGGAGCTTTATGATGAAACTACCAGGATTTGCAACATTGGCATGCATTACTTTTCCTGCTGCCCACAAGTTTGCAGCAGCAGAGGATGTGACAGCAACAGCCTTTAACATCTCAGAGATGGCAGCAGCCAGGCTTTACATTATGATCAAGCTATTTTGTGTTCCCAAAGTACATGCTAGCTACTGAGTACTACAGGCAAATGGGAACCACTTCAGTCCTACTGAATATTGTATAAAACATAAATCATTGAGTATGCGCGAAGACCTACTCTCCTCTTCTACTATGTACTAAACAGAGAACACCAAAAAAAAAATTCAGAGATTTCACCTTTATTTCAGGAATGGCACTGACTAAGCAACTATTTTCTTTCCAGATATTATAGGATAAACAGTTTCTAGTTTTCACAAACCAAACTATGCACAACTGAGCTGCTCTATAAGGAACCAAGAAAACCATCCTATCAATCACTTATTATTAAGGGTGGCTTAGCTTGTTCTGTGATACCATTTAAGGCTCAGGTTTGCCCTTGGGTGCATTCAAACTATTTGCAGTGGAGGACACTGCACAACCAGACACAAAAATGCTTGAAGCATAATATAAACTTGGACAGAATAAATGGGAAGCTTGTATAATGCAGATCCTTCACTGTACTCACTTTACCTCCTCACCCCATCCCTTTCTCTTACATGAGTTAAGCTATTTAAGCTCTGGACCTTCAGAAATGCCTTGAATTCCAGCAAACGGAAAGAATGTGGTGTGCCCATAGGGCACAGAAGCACAGAATCACTACAGAGCTAAGGGTGGCAATTTGAAAATATCTCACCTTGAAATTAAATGGGATTACAGGGGTTTGTTTTGTGTATGTTTTTAAAAAGGTCGTTTCTCTCATTGAAGCAAGCCTTAACAGAAACATTATTACACTTTAAATTGCTTAACCAGTCAAAAGCAGTGAAATATTGCCCTCATATTGCAATCTTCAAACTAAATAGGAACATAAATCAGCATGACTGTTGCTGGTATCATCAAGTCTAGGACACTGGGTGCTCCCACCAGCCTTACTTTCTAACCATTGGCTGCCTTGCTCTCCTTACTGTATAAATTACCCAGAAACATTAGCACTCTCTGCTGTTCCAATGCGACTGGAAGACCCTAAAGCATATTTCTGTACACTGCTTAAGCAAAGGGTTAGCTTTGTACAGCATCATGTGATAAAAAAAAAAAAAACAACCCACCCCAAGTACTGCTTGCTTGTAGGTGGTGCAGAGGAACAAGTGACTCACAATTCATAGTGGAAAAATTGGGGGGGGAAAATGTTTTAAATAGTCAGAAAAGTACAAAATGGCAAACCACAATTATTGAACTTCCTACGCCCCATGTACTGGGTGGTAAAACCATGTCTTTGCTATGAGAAGACTGATGTCCAAATGTATAAATTTTAAGCGAAGCAATTACTGCTTTTTCACTCCATTCTCCTAGTAGAGAGAGCCTCTACATATCCTGAATCCGCATAGTACTAAGCAAACCCAGAAAGACACTGGAATAAGCTACCAAATTTCAGTGTGACATGAAGGGGGCGGGGAGAAGAACCCAACAAAAGCTTTTGGTGGAGCAAAAGCTCTCTATCTCATTCTTAAGATGCAGAAATAAAGCACGTTTGAGATTAGTAAGTTGATATTTATCCATGTGCCACTCTGGTTGCTAAGAGATTTCCTTTCTAAAGCACTGTGTTGTATAAACAATAAAGCATTTTTGTCCACAAAGCAATTGTCTCACCTCACTGAATCAAGAGTCTCTCACTGCCACATCCTTTCTATATTGTTCTAATTAGAAACTCAGAGAAAGCACCCTCACACGAAGACAGTATACGGATGCGGTTGGGCATGCTATTGTTAAACGCGACCAAGTACAACGTGGGCTTCCTGCATCATGAGTGGAGTTAGCTGAGAGACTATACATTTTAGCTCACAAGCCATGGATAAATACGGGTTGACAAGCCAGCTCCTGAAGTTCTTCGCTACTGTGGTCATTTTCAGGGGGGGGAAATACCTCCCCACCCCGATATTTTACAGACCTGCACATAACCTAAACAGCAGACAAGAAAAATATTACTAAATTCAGGCCAGTTTTAACCAGCAGCACCTCAAAATCACCCCCAAACAGAGAATCTTATTTTCACACTTTCCTTTATAGTGGAAGGTGATCCAGAGGATCTTTGCGCCTGCATTCACACAGAAAAAATACCTAGAGTTAACATGCTGCAGTACATTTGCTGCAGCCATCCAAACGGTCTCCTAATGTGCTCACTAGAACAGAAGGCGGTTGGTTTCTTAGTGCTTTTCATTATGTATAGTACTGTCACGGCAGAGAAAAAAAAAAAGAGAGAAGGGCAGGGAAACGCTGACTCTCGCCCGACCAAAAGATGCACATATGTTAGAGGAAATCTACATGTCATTTAGGAAGCACATGCACCACTTCTCTGAGCGTATGAAGATTATCCAATCCCCCCTTAGGGGAATTTCACAAAGGCACGCAGAAATACTACATACCCTGGTTTCTGTTAAGACAACTGGCTTCTTGATATGTTTTTGGAACACTGTAACAAAATACAGCCAAAGACAAGAAATCATGGCAGGGCCTTATTTCTATGGAGCAGAGTACAAGGTGTCATTTTTAAGGACATATCCACTGAGCGGCCAAAGTGGCTGGCCTCTTTATCTGTCATTATGCCACAGACTATAACTATTTTGCTTTATATCTTAAAGAGAAGCAGACTGGAATCCCACAGAAGCTCCTGAACTGAACAATGAGCAATGCAGTGCTTACTGAATTTTTCGGATCCTAGTGTGCTGGAGGGTTTTCTGCTGCTAAAACAAATCTACAGTAGAGAAAAAACAGGCTCTGTGATCTCAGTCACATATTTCCCTAACAAAAGAAAGTTGCCAACAACAGATTGTTACAGCTCAATTCTTTAAAACAGCTCACCCTTAGGTAAAAAAAAAAGAATCATTGGAACACCTTATTTCTGTAACATTATCCCAAAAATGGGTGTTTCAGAAACCAAACATGTGACACAGTCCCAACACAAAGAGAAAAAAAATCTGCCTCCATACACATCCCCTTAAGTACATGTATGTAAGGGTAAACTATTATGCTGTTAAACCTATGAGCAAGCACAGTATTTAACCTCACATCATGGTTGCAAACTATTTTCAACTCACAGACAGTTTGCATATCACGGTAACACAAGTGATTTTTCTGGGAAATGAATGCACACCTTCTGCATCATCACTGCAATCAACTAATATCCAATTAAACATTCAATTGCTTTGCAAACCCCACAGCCACGGTTAGCAATGCTATTTTACAACATTAACAAATTATTCCGGCAGCTACCAAGTTACATGCAAGAACAAGCTCTGATACTCCAATTGCAAGGTAAGAATATTAAAACAAAAGACTCCCTGTCAGAATTTGGCACAGATCTAGATACCTTTTTCTTCCGATCCCGGGATCTTTTCCTGTGTTTTCTTTTTTTCTCGGTTTCTTCTTCAGCATTAATTTCTAAATCCCTGTTCTTCTTTAACTGTGATGCTGCGTGAGCCATAATGCATTAAAAATCCTTTACAACAACGCTCCCTTGTAAAAGGTGATTTCCTCGGGCACCTTTAGCCAGCCCTTACAGCAAATGTTCCAGTGACTGGAAGGAAATCTGTGACCAGAGCCAGGAACACGTTCAGGATTCAGAGATCTCACAGAAGCTTGCAGTCACAACAAAAATGCATAGTTGCAGATTTCTTCCTATGCCTTTCTGTACCTGAACCTTCATAAGACAGTGCAGGCATCGTAATGCATTTAACGTAATGAAAAAGACAGCTGGGACAGAGAAAGCTGTATTATGGCTGTATCCCCTGCCACCAGCTGGAAGTGTCTAAGTGACTCCACTGAAGGGGGAATGCTGAAAAGGAGCGCTTTCTATTAAAAAATATTCCACAACAATAACATATGCTGTATTGTATTTTCTTCACTAATCCTAAAGCATATTTTTAAAACCTGTTAAAGATTGCAGCGTTCATGATGTACATTTCTCAGCTAGTTTTGTATGCTAAGCCACGTAACCTATAATGAAATGGAGCAGCTCCTACTTTAGGTTAACTGCTGATGGTGACAAAAAATAAAATAAAAATTTCTTTTTGCCATGGAGACCCTGACTGCATTATGCAGAAAACAATGCATTCATTGCCATATCTTCACAGTATGTCCTTTATACCCATTTCTCAATTCCAATACATTTTGTGAGAGGATTACAGAAAGCCCTGTTGTCTTTTTTTTTTTTTTTAAACATACTTATTACAACACATCATACAGAAAGAAAGATGTGATCACACTGGTGTGTGAAACAGGCATTTAATTCAGAGATTTCCTGGCACCGTTCTTTTACATGGTCAGAAAGGGAAATCAGCACTATTTCCATGTAGTTGGAAATTTACTTTTAGGCTTTTATATCAAGGCTTGCTTCAATCATCTTACTATTTTTGCCACCTGAGTCCTCAATGACTGCAGCTTTTGAATATTCATTATGGGAGGTAAAATAGCAGCAGTATTAAGGCCTGCAGGAGGATCTTTTACTAGGATGAACACAGAGCAAGCATCTAGTAAATAAGAAACCATATTTTTTTTACACAAATATGAACAATCAGCAGCTTGCCTCGAGACTGCTGTTTTTAACCTTTCCCAGTATTCCTTGTAGCATGCTTTGCAGTCATGAAGATTAGCACTTTAAGGCAGTCTGATTTCTTTCAGATACCAATCAACAGTCTCCACAAACAAAAGCAGTATATTTCATGCAATACAAGCATTTCTTTCCAGAATGAAAAAAAAAAAAACAAAAACAAAAACCCACAAAAAACCCCCACAGAAGTTGCTGCAAAATAAAAAGTTAAATTTAGATTTGTAGTGCAATTGGCCAAATCATATTGAATCTTTGAAGCGTAGCACAAACTCCAGAGAGGTCTCATGAAGTTGTATATACTCTTCCCCTGAACCTGAAGGATGTTTTCTGAATCCAGGTTGTCGAGGTCCAGTAAGGGATATGTATCCATCCCTTTAGTTTTCACATAGCATGGCTAAAAGTAGAACAACCTTTTAAGTCTCCAAAACAGAAACTATTTTGAACACACTGTATGCTGTCTCAAAGGCAGCACATAGTGCACTGTTTGTCTCCTGTTTACAGGCTAACAAATTAGGTTTAAAAAATTGTTTATTTTGGAATGACTTAAAGGCTCAAGGATGCAGATCCCAGTTACATGACCGTAGGGACCTATCTTCCTGTTGCAGTAAAATCACAGGTTTTTATCTGCATCCAGAACTCCTTGTACCTACATACAACCATGTACCACTCCCTACTCCTCCACATCTGAAAGACTTCTGAAGACTCATATGACGCTGCCTTTGGAAAGCTGTAGAAAGTGGAATGTTGCATTTGAACAATGACTGGTTTTGAACCAGGAGTCCCTGTGCTACAGAAGCTTTAATAAACATATTTCTATTTTTAAAGACACAGAATATACCTGAAGGATGTCCAAAGCATGCTTTCAGCTGTAAGATAAGGAACACAACTGAAAGCAGACAAAGGCCACTTTCAGGTGGGTATCTGGACTTTGGCCCAGCTTTTCAGCAAAGCACAGGGCATCAGTGAGAAAACTCTATTGTACCACCACAGCCCTACTTGAGAGGGGAAATGCGCAAAGTTCCTGATTGAAGGGGGCTGGTGTTTCAAGGAGGCTGGTACTGGCGGGAAATGGAAGACTGCCTTGTGCCTTTTAAAAAGAAGGAAAAGAAAAAAAAAAAAAAAAGGCAAAGAAAAAGCACCCAAGGCTTCACTTTCTAACTCACAAGCTGCCTGCATGACCTTGGCAGTTATTCTCTCTGAAGCTCAGTTCTTTCTCTGTAAAATAAAGTTGACATAAGTTCCCCTGTCTGACAGAATACAGTTATTAGCAGTGCTTAGAAAATGCAGCAGGACCAGAACTGAAAATGGATTGAACAAAATTCAGTAGAGTTGGATCCCTTTTATTTCCAGCACATTTCCATCTGGATTTGGAAGACTCATGAGCCTTTGCCTTAAGAAATCAACTTCTTATTTGAACCACAAATGCAGTGATTGCTGCTGTCATTCACTGCCTGCTAACTAATCCTGTGATGTTCCATAAACCTTTTAACCATTAGTAGCCTGTAATTTATGCCTAACTCTCATGAAATTTAGGTCTAACCTCATTAAATTGAAATACAAAGAATGTATTATAAAGTGTTACATGTTTAAAATATTCAAAGCATTCTTTGTTGGCAGAAAGAATAATATGCATATATGGAGGTTAAAAGCCCTAGCGCCATCATATGCACAGGCCATGTTCTATGCAGGTAGAAAACAGTATAAGCTTTAATCAATAAGAATTCTAACAAAAGAGAATAGGAAGTGGACTCACTCAATCCCGAGATGTGCCTAAATGCAACTATTTTATCTATCAGCCAAGTCTCCTTCATCTCAAGTATCTTTTCAGGTAATTAACCAACTAGACCAAATACGTAGATAGTTTTATTACGTGGATTACAATCCCTGCTTGAACAGCAGAGTCCAACCTCCTCCTGAATTAGATTTCAGGAGGAAAAAAATGCCTTTGCAAGCTAGGTTTTTCAGAAATTATGTTGTAGATAGGAAAGCAAACTTTAAAAAAAGGAGTCTTTTGTATTTGAAGCAATGCTAGGGAGTCTGTGCAGTTTGTGGGCTGAAACAGTCTCAAAAAGAAGAGAGATTGCAAAACAGGTACGAGTAAAGGATTCAGATCCCCTGTATATGTACAACTTCTGCTTTTGAGGAACTGGTGAACTGGCATCATTGACTGGAAGGTGATAGGATGCTGCCAGATAGATGCTGGACAAAGCGTAAAGGTTTTCATGCCAGATATGTCATAACTCACTTCAGGGAAATTAGGTGGTGGAAAAAAGTGCTTCTTTTCAGACTTCAGTAAAATAATTAAACTATTTGATTTCACCCTTAATTACAAAGTTAATGAAATGCCAATGAGCGTTTCAGCACAATCCATAGGGTCCTGATAATGTTACAGAGAATGATAAACTGTATCTCACTTGAACAGTGGGAAATTTACACTTTATGTGAGCACAAGGATAACATCTACTTAGCTTCACCTTCTCACAAAGTTGTAATTATGGCTGGGAAGTGATTTTATCAACTTGAAAGTGAAGTGTCATTTGGTTTAGTTTAACATGCTAGTCCCACTGTTAAAATTAAATTCGAGAGAGAATGCAAAATAGCATTAGCACACAACATTGAAACAGAACTTGAAAAAACAGAAAAATTTATAGGGGAGCAGGAAGTGTTTGCGATCTAATTATTGGAGTTAATTTAACAGTTAGTCAGCAGCTTTTTGAGCAAAGACAGGACCATCACTTTTATATTTATTTTAAATAATTATGCAGCACAAAAAGATGAGACAATCATGAAAATATTGGTTTACTAATAATATGCCAAAAAATAGATTTGTGAAAATCTAAGGTCTCTTAGGGAAAATTGAATACGATGGAAATATTCAATATTTACACTACTTAGAGCGGTATGGATCAAAAAAGGCTTAAAATCACAAACAGTGCTAGAATGTTACTAAGACAACTCTTACTGGTAAACAAAGTATGTTTACTTTTTCCCAAAGACAACAACAAGTGTTATAGGTAGAACAAAAAGAGCAGAAAGCAAAGGAAAGGCAAACACTCCAAGGAAAAAAAAAAAAAAAAGGGGAATTCTTGTTAGGTTACTCCTAAATTCTGAATTTCTCAGTTAACTTATACAGAACAAATGATAAAACAGGGAAGGTGCTGCTATAAGCCCTGCTCTGGATTACTCTGTTGAGAAAAGCAGTAGAAGTAAGAAGCAAAAGAGACGAAAGAAGAACAAGACGTCCTAGAAATATAGGCAATATTGATTTATCAATTCATGAAAATAACTCTTTAGGAGAAGGCTAAACAGAAGAAATAGAGTTCTGGTTCTTTTTTTTAAAAATAATAATAAAACCCTGTATGAAGGTTAGCTAGGTCATCAAAGAAACCTTTAAAGAAGTCTCAAAATTTGTCTGCTCACACATTAGACTAGCAGGCCTTGTGTCTCAAAAACCAATGAAAAAGAACCAAACCAAGAAAACAAGATTAAAAGCTTATTTAGCATCCAGTTTTACTTTCATCTCCTTTTTCACACATCTGATGTCAGGGCAGGAGGGACCCATCTCCAAACATGCAGAAAATCGAGGTCACTAAGTAGCAAATGAATAGAAAACAAGAGAAGTTAAGGCTTGTTTTGCCCTTCTGTTTTGTTGCATTAAGTTTCCCTCACCACCTGCCTCTTCTAGCAGAATTCTGCCTTGGCAGTAACAATCCCAGAGAAACTGGGGAAACAAGACAGACTCAGAAAAGGGATGCACGCAGTATGTAGAAAAAAGAGAAATATCTAAATTGATATCTAAATTTTACAGACCACTTTCATAGTGTTTACTTCTTAACTTCTTTGAACTTACAGTATAAAATTTGGAATTTTACTGAACCACATCTTATTTCTTAGTTGACTTCTTTACGGCACAACAGCTTAAAAAAAGCTCTTGAAACTATACAAATTCAGGGATGTAGTAATAATGGCCAGATACTTGAAGCTGAAAGTAGTTGTACTGTCCTGCCAAGAGGCTTACTAATTCTTAAATGACCCATTGCCCTTACTGGAAATTTAAGTGGAAAAGCTAAAAATTGTAAATGTAAAAAAAGCCACAAAAAAACCCACAAAAACCCACAAACAAACAAACAACAAAACCCACATCAAAATCCAGCAACCCAAAACCAATCAAACCACNAAAAAACAGTCATGCAATATGCTTTTCACTAAGCAGTCTCCAGACACATCACCTGCCTTCTCAGCTCAAACAAGCTCAAAGAAGCAGGCACATTCAAACGCATAGAATTAAGAGCAAAATTACTACTCCTCTGTGCAGGGATGACATAGTTTGGCTTAATTGATGAAGTTACACTTCCCTCCTGCAGTCCACCAGAGTCTCAACACAAGGATGGCTGACGTGTCTGTGAATTCATCACTAGCTTCCAGTTTGAGGTATGACATTTTAAAAAAAACAGCTATCTATTTTGGTTTGCCTTTAAGATTTACATTGTAAATCGGAACAGTGCAAAAGCTGACTCAAGGCTCATTTAACCCATGGCCTCAGGGGCAGAGCAAATGGCACAACAAATCTTCAGCTGTCCTAGGCCACCACACAGGTATGGTAAATCTCTCTGCATACAAACTGGGATCATGCCCACGTACCAGCAGAGGAGAAAGTGTGACTTAGAAGACCACAGAGTACCCAGAACGTGGAGATTATCATCCCTGACTTTCACAACAGGATAACCTTTCTGAGGCCTATGGAGAGAAGGGGGAGCTTAAAGTGACAAATTAATATTAACTCTTCTGTGAAGATGGTGTAAAGACTTTCATGTCTGACTCATGGCAAACTGAGGAAAAAAAAATAGTACTGATATATTTTATTTATAGAGGTACACGAATTGGAAGATAGATTTTGAGTGGGTTTATGGATGAAATTGGTGCTGAGACCAGGAAATGTATCCAATGCAAGAAAGATAAGAACAGTAAGATAGGAATCTATAAATTGTTGCTGAGCAAACACAGAAAAAACCCTTTCCTCCTATTCTTGCTCCACCCATATTTACTGGGAGCCATTGAAATTATGTAAGAATGGGCTTTTAAAAAAGGTTTTTCTATGTTTTTCTCTGCAATTCAAATAAACTACAACCAGGGCTGAAATTTACATATAGAGTATCAGTATCTTAGGGACAACAACAAGATCACCACGAAACGGTAGTAAGTTGGTTTCAAACACATTAACAGGTGGAAGTTATATCAAGGACTGACACTAGGATCACAATTAGTGATCTATTTTTCAGCCCTTGTTTGGAGCTACTCAATAATGTTCTGGAACCATAAGTTCAGTATACTAACATTCCCCAGATTCCTAGTTTCATAGTCACTCTTTGACCAGTCCCCTATGCTCTCCTAGTCTTGCTGCTACAAGCCCCAGTAAAACAGGAGGACCGACACATCAGCAGGATGGTGCTACATGGCATCTCATTTTTTATCTCTGTAAATTACACCAACACAGGAGGGAAAAGTTATCCCAGCATATAGGATTAAGTGCAAAAGTAGGCTTTGCCTCAGTTTCGCACTCCCACGTACATAATGAGCAATGTCTGCAAAAAAACATTCATGAGGATCTTGTGGTTCATCAGCAAGCTTCACCCTGAGCGGACAATTCATCAATGCTGCCTCTGTTAACTTCTGTACCGACACTTCAAAGCATAATGCACCCAGTCCAGGGACTGGATCCATCTGAACATTTAGCCCAAGGAAGGTTTTCCTTCAACATAACAAAACAGATATCAAGAAGGTCCCTGCGTGGCTTTCAGAACCACCTCTGCCAGGTCACCCAGTTCCCAAACAAGAGGGGTTATTCCCTGCTCATCTTAAATGGAAGAAGCTCTGTCTCAAAGTGATTTCAAAATAATCCAAAACAGCAGCAGGAAATGTCTTTGAGTTACTCAGTGTCAAATCCCCACCTGTGGTCCCTTTTTTGGAGCAACAGCAGCCTCAGAATAGTAAAGCTAAGTAAAAAGCCACACCACCACAGAACTGCAATAACTGCAAAGGTGTCAGTAAGTGAATCTGCTTAAGCAAACCAAGCTGCCAAAGAGTGGGATGGGACCAACAGTCACAAACAGATGCAACACCTTTGCCTGTAATTAACAGATCATTTTGCAGTGCTGTTTGATTACTGTCCTCTCATTTTTGTTAGATTTCAGTTAAAATATATACTTTAAGCTAAAAGAAAATTAAAAGTTGCTGAGTAAGCATAGCAAAGCATCTGAAAAGGTCACAAAAAAGGCTATCCTTTGCAGTTCATTTTGGCATTACCCAGGTGCCCTGAGATTTCCAACTGTATCATTTTTTGTTGAATTTCTGTGGTGCAAAAATACAGAATGTACAAGAAAGGAAGAAAAGTGGTTCTTTGACTTGCTTGGTATGGAAGGTGTTGTTCATTTTTAATTTCGCTGAACAATACTTCCATATGCAACAAAGCTACTAGTAACGCACAATATTCTGAATACAAGGAAAACAGGCAGGTGAGAGCCAACGAGCTGCAGCTTCAGTTCCTTCCTCAGCAAGTGCCACACTTACATGCTGGACCTAGGTTCCCTCAACAAGTACAGAGGACATATTTACTAAATCTGGCTTTAATTGCAGATATCTCACTTTAGCAAAAATAACTGCAGAATTTTCAGTGAAGACTCTAGTTCCTATGTACACACAAATAATCAATTTTAAAGGAAACTTGCTTTAAAAATGAAAATACAGAAGAGAAAAAAAAAATAATCCCCAATCCACTCCAGCATAAGCAACTCATTTAATTAGATGCCTTAATTATTCATTA
Organism: Pedionomus torquatus; assembly: GCA_013398155.1. Lineage (NCBI taxonomy): Eukaryota > Metazoa > Chordata > Aves > Charadriiformes > Pedionomidae > Pedionomus > Pedionomus torquatus. The sequence continues at coordinate 182,461 of VZRU01009149.1, read as the reverse complement.
TTCCTTTTCCTATGTTCAAATGACCATCTTTGTCTCATTCCCAAAGGATCCTCTCAATAATTAAGTCAGAAATCATTAAAATCTCAACATGCTGCCCAAGTAAGATTTCAGCCTTGTAAGTGTTCTGCACACTCTATGTAGCAGTAACTTGACTTTTATAGGAAAAAAAAGTGTAAAACCCAGAATCAGTAACAATCAATAACAAGAGGCAGAGGGTTATCAAATGCGTATTTTCCTGTAAGTAAATTCATACACTAGTCACAAATTCTACATGTTAACATTTAAGAACACTGGCACGGGAAAATTCTACATTTTCTGAAAACAACCAATATCAAAGATCATTCAGGGTCATTGCAGAAACAAAGATTTACATTTTATTTGGAAAGGAAAAAAAAAAGAAAAAAAGAAAAAAAGAAAAAAAAGAAAAAAAAAAAGAAAAAAGAAGTCCAGCTAGTAGAATTTCAGTGCTAAAATCCAGCTGGAACAAACTCTAAGAGAAAGACAGGCAACTACAAGAGAGTGGTCGAAAGCAAAAAAAATTCACTGCCACTATGAAAATTCAGAAATGCTGTTTATGTATAGATTTCACATAAAGCCATTAATATCATCAGGAGGCCAACTTCTTCCTTGGCCTGGCAAGAACAAGCTAGCATATGGAAAAAACCCACTTACCTGTATAATAATTATAATTATCACAGAACAGGCGCATTGATGTGGTGCTTGAAAACCCAGGTAATGTTAGTGCTCAAAAACAACATAGTAAGAAGCAATTTCTGCCCTGACCCGTTGGTAAGGTAAATGCACAGTATACGAGGGGTAAGGAGGAATGTATTACTCCTGCTTAGAGAGAGGTAACGGTGAATTGGAGATGATGAGGTTACAGGGGGATCTTGTTTTGTTTGTATTGTATGGCAAACTGAACAGAAGTTAATAGAAGGCAAATATCACACTAGTGATGTGAAAACAGAAGCAACAGCCTCGAAGACACAGGAAAGAAGTCAGTCTCTCCTGCACAGCTCTGCTTGGGTCTCAGCTGGAGCACTGTGTCCTATTTCAGGCACTCAATTTCTAGGAAAAAGTCATCAGCTGGAGATGTGAAGGATTTACTGCTTTAACTCTGAAGTCACTCTTCTTCACAAAATAATGCTGAGTGCTACTCTGAATCTGAGATTAGTAATAAATAGCTTTGGACATGCATATTCACACAGACATTTAGCAAAGATAAATATCAGTCAGCATTACAATCTTCCTCATTTGCCTGTCTTGCCATATGATTAGATGCAAACCTCCATAAGAACCAAAGATGCTTTTAATCAATTTTTAAATTATTATTTTCTTTCTGTTTTTGTCTTTTATTTAAATTTAAAGTAGTTTGTGGAGGTGCCGGGAAGGAAGAAGGTTGTGTTAAAGCTCTATTCAGAAATAAACACACTACTCTTCTAAAAGTAGTACATATTCTACCTAAAATATTCAACAAACCTAAATTTTAAATAATCAATACTACACAGAGCATAAGATAAGATAAACTAAATGAACTGTTGCCCTAGAACAGAAGTGGAACAACTTAAAAGATACTAAAATAGATACAAAACAGCAAGGTGAAGTTCACGCTAAGACATTTAAATTACATAGGAATAAGATAAAAAGTTTCAGCCACTATAGGTTTTAGAGTTTAGGGGTTTTTCAAGATCATCTGGAAAATAGTCAGGACACCAAAAGACTGTGGAATGGGAAACTTGGTACACTAAACTTGAAAGAATGGGGTGAGGAAAGAAAACCTGAAAGAACGGGAGTTAACACTGGCCCAGTTAACTTCCAGTCCTAGAAAACTTCTGCATCAAAGAATTCATCATTACCCACCCAGAAGGTAATGGGATAAATGTCAATCTAAATTTGTCCAGAAGAAATTATAAAATTCATTTCATGAAAGACTTGATGGTTGTTGAAGACAGGAGAAAAGCAATACTTGCACCTGACATTCTGATGAGCAAGGTATGGGACACACGTTGATGAAAAAATTGTGAAATTAATCCAAGAGGGATATAGTAACTGAACTCCAGAACAAGATATTACCATTCATTGTCTAAATGGAATTGTCTAGAAATGTCTAAATGTTCTGCAAGAGTTTGCCCTGTCTTTGCTTCTTTCCAGTGTTCTAATTAATGACTTAGGCAATAAAAAAGAAAGTTTGTTACCAATACAGCCAACCGGAAACTACAAGCTGTGTATGCATGTTAAAGAGAGCAATTTTAGATCAAAATGGTAAAACCAGAGAAACGATCTGGGGAAAAAAAACAACCAAACCAAAACAGATTAATTTCAGTGAGAATTATAGAGTGATAATTATAAAAGTGATTGCACAGGCCAGAAGTCAAGTAGTTAACACTGTTCTTCAGTAGGGTCTAGAGGGTATAAAACATTGCAAGTTCAATACAGGACAAAAGACAAAGCCACAGGAGAGTGTAGAAGTATGGCCTGCATAATAAAACAATATTTCTTTTCTATTTAGCGTTTGAAAAGCTGCAGGTATACTGTGATGGACTTCTGCTTCCAGAAAGACACAAATATTTGGAAAACAACAAGAGCAATAACAAGTCTGTAAAACACAACCTCATTTAGCCTAAAGAATGGATGGAACATGGCAACAGCCCTCAAGTCTGTCAAAGTCTGACAAAATGCAGAAGGAAATAGTCTGTTCTCCACTATTACTATGGGTAATAACAGAACTAAAAAGTTTAAATCACAGCAACAGCAATTTGCGTAAGATACTATGAAAAATTTAACAATAATAAAGTTCTGCCACAAGATACAAGAGAAACTCAGCAACTTCATTATTGACTTTTAGGAAAAACATACAGGATCCATACCACTACAGAGACTCATAAAAGTCACCAGGACACTATAAAAGCAAGAATCCATGTGTGCATAGCTCCGTTGCAGAAGGCAAGTGCTGACCACTATTAAAATGGTTCATGTCCAGAGTGGGAAACCGATAATCCAGCCCGTACTTGAAAAAAAATACAACCAACCAAATAACAAAATCAGCCCTGAGTCTGTGGGTTGTCAGATAGCCCCATAAACAGTGCTCTGAATCAAGACTTCCCTGTTTCCTAGATAAACATATGATCTATCGTTCTGGTTTAGGCTGAAACAGAGTAGACTTTCTTACTGTTGGCTGGTATAGCACTGGACTTTGGACTTGGGATGGGAAATACTGTTGGTAGCACACTGGTGGTTTTGGTTGCTACTAAGCAGCCAAAGTCAACTAAAGTCAACTAAGCTAAAGCCAACTAAGACCTTTTCTGCTCCTCAGACGGCCCCGCCAGCAAGTAGGCTAGGGGAGACAAGAAGCTGGGAGGAAATAAAGCCTGGGCAGCTTACCCCAACCAACCATAGGGCTATTTCATATGATGTCAGTATATAGAGCTGGGGAAAGAAGAGAATCAGGGGGGGATATTTGGAGTTATATGTTTTGTCTTCCCAAGTAACCGTTATACATGGTGGAGCTCTGCTTCCCTGGAGATGGCTGAACACCTGCCAATGGGAAGCAATGGATGAGTTCCTTGCTTTGCTTTCCTTGTGTGCACAGATTTTGCTCTGCCTAGCTGCCTTTATCTCAACCCACAAGTTTTCTCACTTTTACTCTTCCGATTCTCTTCCCTAGCCCTACTGAGGGGAGTGACCAAGCAGCTGTGTGGTCCTAGCTGCCAGCTGGGGCTAAACCACAACATTTACCTAATGCAACTTAATATATAAGCAAGTATTAGAAGACTAATGCAAAAGTAATTGTCTAGAACATAAAAATACCAACTACATTATCAAATGTATACATATTTGAATAAACTGAAGTCTCACTGCCCACTTGCCAGACTAGAAATCTGAAGGAACTACATATTAGATATTTCCAAGGCTAGTTATCTGGCCATTTAGAGACAAAATCTTTGCAATGTGAAATTTTAACTTTGACCAGAATAGAAACTTTACCACTTTCCCCTTCTAAAATATCTATTTGGATCCACTTAGCAATATTTAAGTCAATGACACTCATGATCATCTTATAACCACTGTATCAAGAGGACCACAAGCATCCCAGCTTCCAAAAGCCTGTTCTTAATTCAACATTACTGTGACAGCACAAAACTAGTTTCTCAATTTCAGTGCTGGATGCTTTAATAAGGTTGAATAGTTAGAAATACATTTTCAGTTCTTAATATAAAAATCTGTGACCTCTAATATGCTTCAAGTTATCAGAAGAATTTCCTGCAGGTACTAGAGCTCTAAATGAAGATCCAAATCAAAAGAGAATAGCGATGTGTCTGCATTATTCTGGTAAGCTTGAAAGTCTTTAAAAAGTATTTCGTAGTGTATCTAAAAAAGAATTAAAAATTAAAATCTACAATTAATTTGTGGGTTTAAAAGTGAAGAGGAATTAAACAGAAACTACGGGGATCATAAAATCACAGAATTGTCAAAGTTGGAAGGGACCTCTAGAGATGACCCAGTCCAATTTCCCTGATAAAGCTGGGTTGCCCAGAGCACATTGCTCAGGACTGCATCCAGGTAGGGCTTGAAGGTCTCCAGAAAAGGAAACTCCACAACCTCTCTGGGAAGCCTTTTCCAGGGCTCTGGCACCCTCACCAGAAAGAAGTTTTTTCTCATCTTGGAATGGAACTTCCCACATTCCAGCTTGTACCCATTGCCCCGTGCCCTGTCACTGGGAACTACTGCAGAGAGTCTGGCTCCATCTTCCTTCAACCCACCCTTTAGATACTTGTAAACATTAATAAGGTGCCCCCTCAGGCTTCTCTTCTCCAGACTAGAGTCCCCGCTCTCAGCCTTTCTTCATAAGGGAGACGTTCCAATCCCTTAATCATCTTTGTTGCCTTAAATATACAATACAATATACTGAGATGTCTGCTCTAAATTACAGGTATATTACAGAATTCTACTCTGAAGAAAATAGTGGGAGCCCATTGCTCATCCATTTAAAAGTGTGCTAGAAATTACAGAAAGGAATTGTAAAGAACAATTCTGCATTGTCAGGATAATGGCTAAGATGACCTAATAGGCTACTTCCATCTTTTATCTTATCATCAGATTTTGATCACTTCTCTGAGAAGAAGTCCCAGGCACTGTTTTTTCCTCACACAACAAGATGTTCTGTTCTACCACATACACAAAATTGCAATTTTATATGGACTCTTTATAGAAACTGCATAATTTTTTGGCATTAAATTGCAAAAGCACTACATAAAATTACAGCTGTTCAGAGACAGAGTATTTAATATTATCCCTTCTAAATATATATTACATAATAAGAAAGCAGAAGAAAACGTTGAAGTTTAATTTATAGCCTTTAAGCTGCTTCCTAGAGTAACAGCATATATTCTGAAGGGTATTCACAGACTGCATGAACACAGGCTAACCAATATGCAACTTATAGAGGTCATAATCCAGTACAAATCCAGTTTGAGTAGCTGTGTAATTTGGCAGAGGCTGTGGATAGAGTGATAATGAAAAACAAGTTTTGGAGTGCATCACAAGAACTGTGTGTTTGTGAACAGTAAATGAACAATTTACATACTATTCACTGGGGGGGGAAGCAGCATTAATCAGAATCAGCTGGCTCACACAGGCTTCCAGTGCATAGCCTGAATGACTGTCTCATCATGCTAACAGCCTTTATGATAACCCTGATCTCGCCACTGCACTCAAAGATCCAAACCACTGCCGGTACTCTTACACCCACAACAAGGCATATTCTGTCTGTCTTCGCCTTTGAAGAAAATTCTACTCTGCAGCTTCAACCCTTGGCTGTTAATGCAGGCAGGGTGTAATCTTGTTATTTTTAAATGACAAAGCCTCTAGATTTTTTTTTTTAGACAGAAGAGCATAAACTGGAAATCCTGTTGTTATGAAGACGCTTCCCATTACACCACTAATTAAAAAAATAGCAGAATTATCAGCAGTAATAAAAACTAGCAGTGTGCAGCTCAAAAATGAAATAAAAATTGAATTGCAATTTTAATTTTTGTAGCTCATTTTTTCTATCTACTTTCTGCTTCCCAAAAGCAGCAGGTTACAGTGTATTCCGCACGGAGACCAGGGCATAAACCATGCCTGTTGCCACCATTTCCTTCTCTTTCCCGTCTTACCGGAGGGCTGGCCTGGAGCCATCTATTTTAAGTGTAGTTAACAATATGCTTTCTCTAGTTTAACAAAGCAGTGAAAATTAACACCTGCCACAGGTCTGGTTAAGTGTCTAAACTCAGGCAAAAGGAAATGAGCATTCACCAGCGTCCCATCAACAACATCCGCGGCAAAATCCAATGCATGAAAAAGACAGAAAGATGACAGTTTTCTGTTCCTGATGGACAGGCTGGAAAAGCACCGGAGCTGCAGTGTATTCACACTACATACTGACACATGGTCTAAAACAGGGTGGAAGCTACTCTCCACGATAAATGTATTACAAACAGCACACCCACAGAACTGAAGCAACTCTCTTTTTGCCTAAGATATTCTTGTATTTAATGCCATGGTGACTGAGTTCACACATAAGTGTAGGCCAAGGGAGAGAGAAGCACTTTAATTTGCAACAACTCAAATGCACGGGTCAAGTTTTTTCATGGGTATGAACTGGTGACAAGGCAGGCTGTGGACTCCTGCCAGCTGGATTTCCATCCTACAGCCTCCTCCAGTCTCATTTCCACCTGCCTTAAGCACTGGATATTCAGTGTCGCCTTCCAAAACCTCACAAAAGTGCATGTATCGTATATTCTTTTTAGTTTTTACAGCATGTGAAGTCTCAGAAGGCCCAGTCTTGCTGCAGAAGAGAACAGCTGCCGTGGCATCAGTGCGCGCCAGTTCCTGGAAGGCTGCTGGAGCCAGCTCGGGGTCAGCCTGTCCTCCCTGACACAGCCTGGCTCCTGCTGCCCGTCTACAGCAAAAGAAAAGCTCTCTGGCAGTTTGTCGCTGTGCTGTCTAGAGCAGAGGCAGGCCTGCCAGTCCAAGAAAAATACAAATAGAAGCCACTTGGAAGGACATTTTTATCCTTAAAAAAAAAATCATTACTATATGAATTATGTATTCAGTGGGATGTGCATGTTGATTCATTCCATGCATATTTACAGGTACACCAACCAAAATTCCACATCATTTTTCAAATTTAAAGATGCTCCCTGAAAATCAAACCAATAGACCTAGAAGTGGTGAGTAGTCAAATATATCAATAAGATTATTCAACATAGTTTTTTAAAATGCTAGATGAGAACACAGGTTTATTATGTCAACAATCTGATCCAGGAACATAAACCTAGAATTCTCTGGATTTTTCATTTCCAAAGTGGTAAAATACTTTCACTTCTTTCATATTTGTTAGCATTTAAAGTAATTTGCCAGGAAAAGAATGTCTCATAGAGCCATGCTTCTCTGGACAGCAAAAATCTGGTTATCCCTTTGTGCAAAATCTAGACCTTTAAAATCAAGGGAGAGCAAGAAATGGCTAGCTAGTGCTTTTGTCTAAATTTCATATCCAGGAAAGGAAATAGGAGTCACATTCAAATGGTTTAAAACCCATCTACATGCCTTCCCTAGTGTGTACTGGCCTGTAGAAAGGCTTGACCAAGAGGCAACATTACACTCAGTGACTTTAAACAGGATTTTTGCCACTCTGAAAATGACCTCTGGTCCATTTCTACTTAGCTTTGGGAAGAGTACCATCTATATTAAAGGCAAACAGTTTGAGGCTGGTGGTTTTTTGGCTGGTTGGTTGGTTGTTTTTTTACTGAAAAAGATCAACGCAAAGCCAGCGTTGAAGAAATAGTAAACCAGAAAAGATGACGGGCATACTTGCTGCCACTTGGCAGCTCTAAGATTAGGACTAGAGGCAATAAAGACAAACTCCTCTAGCATCCCATGGGAGTTGTGCAGGAAAAGCTGAGGATGACCATCATGGACATGAGAAGCCAGATACTCTTTTTTATTGTCTATTTGTCTAGAAAGGATGGCAACCTCCAGTTCTTTATATGAAAAGGAAGCTTAATGTTGATGCAGTGCTTTGGCTTAAGTGTCTGACAAGCATTTTTAAGGCCTACAGTTATAAAGATTTGCATGAATTGACATCCGTTGGATCCAAAGTGACAGAAACAGCTATAAAGAAACTAAGTGGGCAAGTAAGTCAAAGCAGAACTTGCTTTTAGAGCCACAGATACTTTCTGCATTCACAGCTGTACAGCAGTAAGACCCACAATTTAACTGTACCTTGCGCATGGAAACAATACTTCCTTTAAATTGTATTAAACCACCAATGATTCATTCCCTGCTCACCTTCTCCACATCAAGCATGATTTTATTCACTGTGATCATATTCCCCTTCATTCATTCCTTTCCAAGCTGTAGAGATCTACTCTATTTAATTTCCCCTCATACAAGAAGTAATTATTTTCCCATTCTTTTCCTCTATTCTCACTTTACATTCTTTTGGTGAGGAGATACAGGGTGAGGGAGCAATAGAAGCTCTTCACAGTGCAAGAACATTACAAATTAATAAAGGAATATTATTTTGCTTTCTATTCTGTTCCAAATTATTCCTAAGGTTATTTACCCATCTGATTGTACTATGGGACGGGGCTGTAGGCATTATGGAGGTACCTTGCATGGTGTAAATTGTTGGTACTAGATAAGGAAGTAAAGAAATCCAAAACACGAAGGCTCTGTTCAAATACTGAAGTATAAAAGATGAAGGAAGATATCCATTAATCTAACTCCCCAAATAAATTACATTTGCATTTTATCCACTTTATACAGTTACCATTTAAATGACTTAATCTCCTTTTCACCCCTTAAAAAAACAGCCATGTAATTTCTAGCAGTACTCAGACTCCACAGAGTACAAAATTGCTGGAAATCCTTATATACCTTTATGCACAAAGGAGATGATTCTGATCTCACTATATGGTTGTCCAAATCAGGAGTCTTTCTATGAGGCCAGGGAAATAATACCTAAGCGACTGATACGAAGTAAATCAAAACAAGCCTAGAAGGCTGTTCTCAAAAAAGCCACCAAGTCAAGAAGGAAGTAATCTGCAAATGGTATTACAGAAGAAAGACTGAGCAACAGACAAACACATGCCCATTTATTTCAGGGCAAGACTGAGCTGGAGTTTCTGGAAATGAAATAATAGAAGCTAGTAATATCTTGGCAGAGATACAAGCAACAATGGTATTCTCTGATCCAGCGGTTTGGCAGCAGCCCAATAAGGGGCTGGAACTTGCTTGTAGTATTAAAGCCACCAGTTAAACACAACCCATCTGGAAAGTCACCTGAAAGTTTAAAAGGCTTTTCCATATGATCTGCCGAAACAGACAGCACGGCACAAAATGTTTAAAGAGCTGGGGTTAAGCATTTCAAAAGGTAAAGTGATAAACTTTGGCCTATATTCTACCAATGATCCCCTAGCTTTGACATAATCTGACTTCTGGATGACTGAGCATAAAATCATTCTGAGCTGCTTCCAGAGACTTATGGTAAGTTGCTGCAGTTTTATGTTAATGATATTCTGCACTCTTGACCAGCTATTTTCTTAAGGTTTGAGACTTGTCATTTCATAACTGCAAACCCCATAGCTAACTGATGCCAATACCATTAAAAAAAAAAACAAAACCACACACACACAAAAAAAACCTCCAACAAAAAATTGAAAACAGAAATTAAATGAGCTGGGGTTAATTACTGTAAAACTGTAGCACAGCAAAACTGGATAGGACCTGCCTTGCTGAAATTCATCTATATCTTCATTAACATAAGAAACAAACCCAAACTAACTACTGTTTTGGCTGACTTTTATATTTCACAACAATAACTATATTTTGTTGATACAGTTCTATACAGTCACTCTTCCTGCTTTGACTATACTTATCACCTGATGACTGGTGAGCTTATAACTTAGGTCTTCTCTCAAGCAGAAAAGAGAAGTCATTCCTTGCAATTGTACCCAAATTTATCTGAACCCATATACCTCCCTTCTGCCTTCTCCAGTGGGAACACCTTGCACAAGCCCAGCTCCAGCCATCGTAGATCACAAGACATAGTAAACTTCAGCTCCATATTCAAAACAAATGTATCTAATGCAGAATTTATTCACTTCAAAGTAAGACTAAGTTATTGTCATCACTGAGATTTCAAAATCCCTTCACGAGAGCACTGTAGTAAGAAACTCAAACCCAGTTCTCTCTCTCAAATGTCAAGGCAATATTTTGGGTTGGGCCAAGGCTTTTTTTATTATTAAAATGAACTCACTCAACTTGGATTAGCAAGAACAACAGTGTCATCTTTTACTGATATTTTATATCTTTCTCAAGGAAGTTCTCTATCACGTGAAGCCTCATTTCTCATCTTCTCTTAGGCAGAAAATAAAGTTATAGCACAAGTTGAAGTCCAGACAGCAGAGACATTAAGAAATGCAGACAGCCTAGCAACTACCACTATCACATATGGTAATGGAAGAGGCTGACTTGACCTTATCCTCTGGAGTATCTGACTTTTCAGATCACTTGTTTGTCCTGATGGTGAAACCACTGCTTCTAGGATCAGAAAGTGAAAACTGAGGGACAAGCTTCTCAATTTCCAAAAGCCCATGCAAAGCTACCTTAAGAGCAGAGACTGGGTTTCAACATTGCCACTCTAAACCTGGCCATAAGCAGAACGTTTCTTCCCCTTTTCAATAACGCTGCTTTTAGGACACCCTGTTTTCACTGGCAACTGTAAATGGATTGTTTCATACCTGACACAGACAAAGCTATAGGCAAAGAGACAAGGCTGTTTAAGAAGGGAGAGGAGTCAGCAAAAGGAGTTGAGCATGCAGAATATGCCCTATGGGCATACTCGCTGAAGAAAATGAGGAACTCAGTTAACTTATGAGTGAATCTGATTAAAAAAAGGCAAAACTGGTTTTACTGTATGATATTCTAAAAGATGTACTAGAAATATGGTAAAATTACCTATCATACCAACTACCTTCTATCAATATAGATTTTAAGATAAAAAGTGACTTTTCACTTTGATGGCTCACATTATTATGACAGCTGGCTGGAATGGGTAGAGTTAAGTGTCTGTTGCTGTTTCCATTGAACAGTATGCCTCGATTGCTCAAAAAAACCGAAAAGATTTTACTTTAAAAGCAGACTTGGCAGGGAAGTGCTATAGCCAATGTGCATTAATAGATTTGTCAAGGTGAAAAACAACTAACATAATAAAAAAAAAAAGAAAATGGAAAAATACACAACAGCTGATATTAAACCTACCCCACAAAACTTACATTAAATCCAGCTATCATGTACTTAGAGAGATATAAATCGGTATTTATTAACCAATTTACTGTCGCACTTGCACATTATCCACCAGCAACCCAGTGTTTTCCTTCAATACGATAAATTTTCAAGGCAGGTTGAGAAATCAGCGGTTTTGTTCATGTAATATCCATAATCATCACATCCTTTAAACACCACATCCACAGGCTTTGGGATCACTATGACAGTTCAGTTCCCCAAATCTTTAACTCCAGGCGAACACTTTAAAGACTTAAAGAATTATGCCAACCTGTGGCCATTGAATCACCTGTGGAGCACAGCCCCCCGCTGCTCCCGTGTAGCTGTAAGAAAGGGTATGAAAAAACCTCCCCACAGCACATAAAGCCCTGTGCAACCCATATAAATCCCTTTCTTGTTGCAGGGGACAAGTGCAAGCTGAGCTGCTTGGAGAAAGTGAGATAAATGGCAAGTTGGTGAGAGGGAGGCAATGCCTGTGCAGCATCCCAGAGGGGAACGCTCACAGATCCCTGTCTGAGACAGACTCAATAGAACATGCTGCTTTAGGGCAACTTAATTTGACAGCTCAGCAATGAAGCTGGCAGCCAGAGAGCTGAGAGCAAGGACCAGTCACACCAACAACACCCACTCCCATGATTCTCCAACAATCAAAGACAGCTGGAGAAGGAAACTCCATTCATGCTTAAGATGGAATTTCTTTCCTCCATCTCCAAGTTAGACAGAAGTCTATGCCACTTAGACCCAGCTGAGGCACAGAAAGGGACAGAGGTATTTACAAGTCTGGAAGCACCTGTACTGGCACGATTTGTTATTCAGAAATTATTCTCCGTATCACCATTCCTGGTATCACAGGACTCCTTTTCCACCTCCAAACAGGTGCAAGGATCCATCCTTGTAATCCTGAAGGTCAGAGGTGCAGAATGTGAAGAATTTGGCTCATTCCTTCTAATGATGACCTGAAGCACAATCATCAGCCAGTGACACATGGATCTGTCAGGAGAGCTGCACAGGGCATCCATAAACTAGTTCAACACAATCACTCACAGCAGCTGAAAACATGATGGGTTGTAACAGTAACACCAGTAACAAAATTTTGATTGACGTCACTGGAGTTAGGAGAAAACCAGAATTAGCTGAAGAAGGCTCAAGAATGGAAGTTTAGAAGAAAGGGAAAAAACAGAGGGGTTTACGTACACACACCCATCTCAGAACAACGGTTTTGGGGAAATGAAGCTGCAAGCGCGTGGAATGATTAACAGCATTTCCCTGACAAGAGGAAGCCACAGTCAACAGAAATTACCAAAGTGATGCTCTATTAATTCTTTCATACACACCTTGATTTCAGAGGATTTTAATAATACTTTGAAAGTTAATATTTTGGATGCCCACTGAAAGAAATCAAGTAAAAAATTAGTTTATCAGCATAAATATTTAATCAGTAAAGTTCTGACAGACACAGTGTGTAATAGGGAAAAAAGTGAAACTAGACATTAACGACCCGAAGTCTCACCAGGTGCCTGAAGTCTAGTTCTTAATTGTAAGCTTTCCTTTCAAGGAAGAAAACAGAAATTCTTCTCAGAGATGCAGAGCCTTTTGAAATTATGTAGGTTATTTAACTTCATGACAAGCATTAACAGGAGTTACCCAGATAAATTCTAGCATATCTACTTTCAAGATATATTACTTAACCCAGCTGAACCTACAACCTTCCATTGTTGTTGTTGAATTGCCAGCAAATTGAAATGAGGTTTTAAAGAAAAAAACAACACCACAACAATTACACAGCCTAACATGCAGACATGATTTTGGTGCACTACCATCTTGTGGACTGTCTAGGAAAAACAATAAATGGAGTTTTACATATGTGACTAATTCACATTCACAGTATATACTAATCTGTGAGAAGAGCCCTAAAACTACACAGGGCAAGTATTATATAGAACTAGGAATGGCTCCTTGGTTTTTCAAGGTTTGGCAGATGGCATCAGATCTCTTTTGGAGAGTTCAGCACCAATGTGTGATGTCCATCGCCTTTCTTATGTAAAAGCTCTCACCAAAACTACAAGATTACACAGAGCAGCTGCAGAAGACCTCTGAAGCGCTCTGCTGGCTCCAGCCCCGCTGCTGCACCATTCCAGGCTTTCACCTATGCAAGCACGGGAGTTTTCCCTGTAGGCACAGCTGTACCTTGTGGCCTGAAGGATAAAACCACAGCCTGGGACTCAATGCCGGCACTGTGGATTTGCTTAGGCCAGTTAACACTGGCTTACAACACATTTTCAAGGATATACATGTGAATGTATATATGTAATATCTGTGAAAACGTATTTTAAGACAGTGTTCACATCAAAGTGTGCATATATGCAAACTTTGTTATTGTGTGTGTATATATATACATACATAGAAATTGTATGTATTTGAAATATGATAAACTACCTCTACCACTTTTGCAATTCATTACAGGGTGTGTTACCAATGACTCTCTGCTGTAGCATTAAACCTCCATGATGAATCATTCTTCTGCATTTTTCTTAAAATATTTCTTGTGAGTATCCAGGAATATGCTAACAAACTTCAAAGCGTGGAGAATACGTGATCTTTGAATTTAACTCAGTGTAATGAAACAAGTATATAAAAAACAAATTCACATCAGACTTTTACTTTGCTGCCTAGTTATATTCAAGTTTTCCTGTTAATGGTGAATTGAATGACATGTTTTAAAAAAGCGCTAAGAACATTAAATATATAATCATTGGCATGATCTGCACACAGCATATTTAAAAATACATTACCATGCCAAAGTCTGGTTTTTATAACATCAGTAGTATTGTTTAAAATACAACAATGTAAAGAACCCAATTACTTCTACTATGTTAATTCAAATGCTATGTACAATTACATGGTAGCATTTGGAAAATATTTTGAAAGGATAAAGGATTAAACGAGACATTTTTCTCTCTACCTGTGAAAGATTAATTGCCAAAAAAATCCAAAGATTTCACAGCAACAACAGCAGGTAAGGAGAGGGCAATTGCTGAAGCTCTTCAGGTGCGCAGTGATTCAGCACAGCACCTCTCTGGCCTTCACTGCCCAGCCTTCAGTACAGCCGTTGGCTGCCTCTCTGGGACAAGGCTACAAGGATCTCGTTGCTATAGGAAGGTACCACTTAGCTTTTGGTATTGATTACACTGAGGCTGCCTCTTGAAACAGCAAGGCTTGGGGCAGATTAATCAATACTGTTAAAACAAAGGCCAAACACATTCACACTATTTTCTTAAAATCTGGCTACGTCCCTTTCTGCTGAAGGTTAAATTACACTTCCTCGTGGTTCACCTCTAACTATCCAGCACCCCTCATGAGGCCATCATTCGGGATCGCTTCTGGCATCTCAAAGATGCAAACAATTTATTGCAGGACTAGATGAATCTTGGTGCCAGTTGGCTCCTTCTGACCCGAGACTAAATCCAGGCTCAGGAGCCCTGCCTGCAAGGGCAGACCACACACCTGCCTCACTCACTCCTTCAACGGGAGCCAGTGTCCCATGTAAACCGGCCACAGCCACTACCAGCATCCTGCTTCCCACTTCGCAGCCTTAACAACCATTGTCACATTTGGGATAAAACAGAGGTAACTTTATTTCTTTGCCCAGTATCAAGGTGATTTGCTAATCTTTTTTCCTTCCATGATGATTCCCAAATCCAAAACTTTCTTATTATTACAAGTATCACTATTCAGTCCCTCATAAGTTTTTTGAAAAACACTCTCTGGTTTCCCTCTCACTTCATTTGTACTAAATCCACTGCTAAACCTCCCCCCTCATCCTACTTGCCATGATCACATTATTGCCACAAAACCCACTATCCCACCACCATCACCACTTTTCCCCAACCCGCCTTTCAGCAGAGGGGAGATACTGGGCTTGAGAATGAGCAAAACCTCCCAACTGTCCACCTTTGTACTTATATTGATCTTCAATGATCTTTATCTTTATATTGATAAAGTACAACAGAACTTTTGTTGCAAATCATCTAAAGCTCATGGCCGTGATACCTTAACTTACAGGTCTAGGAACACCCAGAATTGGTGCTTATACAGTAGATTCACTAAAAATTCCAAAACATTCTTCAAAATTGTATCACCTCTTACAGTAGCACCTCAGTTTCCTGTAGCTATCAGACAGATACCTGAAGCCACAGGGAATTATTTCAAGCAGAACACATTCCAATTAAGAATCTCTGAACAGCAATAGGGGTAGAGGAGGTACAAAACCATCTTTATAGTCAGTAGAAATCCACATAGCTTTCCTAGAGTTCCATCCTTTCAGATTTTCTAAAAAAGAAAAATCATACATAGCACAATTGTACTAAAAAAAAAAAAAAATTAAAAGAAAAATTAAAAAAGGAGCATGACTTGAACAGAAAAAAAAAATGTCAAGACTTTCATAAAGGAGCATGATATTGTAGCAACATAATGTGGTTGGCTTCTATGTATTGACCAAAAGTAACATCATTTTTTTTTTTATTTCAGGGTAAAATGCAATTGTTCCCAAATAGACATTTAGACCACATTGTAGAAATGTTTCTCAGTGCCAACACAGGAATTAGAAACATACCTGACAGCCCTTCCACAGCATGCAAAAATTCTTCAAGGATTATCATGTGTAATGAGCCATCTGAGAAGTGCTATAACCGACAAAATATTTACAGGAGCTACCACTTGTCACTAAGGTACTGCTGTATATGATATTTATAGGAATCGCCTATAAATTATTAAGGTACTGATACAAATGCTAACACACAAATGTGGCTTTCTGCTTTCAGTGACATGTGGAATAGTAATAAGTATGAAAGATCAGACTGAAATCACAGTTCAAAACTTAGCACCACTTTACTGATTTTCAGTTTACTTGCAGGAAAACACAGTAACAGCTCAAAATACAACCATCACCATAAGAATTAATTCTGATACAAGCTAGGAAATCTTCAATTATTTAATTATTTTTTGGAAAAAGACATTTTTAAGAAAACTTGAGACATTGATACTGATGAAGGGAAAAATACAGCCTGCCTTCTAAACCCTACCCAAGCCAGAAAAACCTGTGGTAGTCAACATCCACTAACAGTTGACTAACAAGACTGAACTGGAAAGAAAAACATAAACCCAAGTCCACCTATTAGCAAACAAGTGTCTACAGCACTTACAGATAGAGACCAGAAAAGACAACCTGCTCTCCAGGCTGAAAATCACAGGGATAAAGACTACAGAAACAACCTGATTTTGTCATCCTGGTTTTCATCCAATTTGAGATTAAATTACAGCTCTTGTTGGCAGGTTTATACCTGATCCAAAGTGGAAGACGGAGCTGGGTATTGGCAGCGGAAGAGAAATGCTGGGCAGCCCATGGGAGCTTTCGCAGTTACCAGATGTCCTAGACCTGTTTTCTGAATCAGCGCAGCAGGATAAGCTGATTTCAAAGCACTAGTTCACTCTTGCCTGTGTTTACAGCACTACCAACTGACAATACTTCATAGCACTTCATAAAACCCCCAGTTTTATGGGGGTTTCTTACTATCAGGTATGTGGGTGACTAAAGACACCCACTTTTTAAAATAATTTTTCACAGCTCAGTGATCAATGCAGAGTTAACAGCATGTCTGCTATCCTGAAATAGTTTCTGAATTCATAAAACTGAAGGCTGATGAGGCACCCAAACTACCCATTACATGTCAGCTACTGCAGTGAACAGGATGGCTTGTCCTGTAAGAAACCGTGTCACAACCAGCACCAAATGGGAGAATCCAAGCATGTACAAGAAAGCCCTTTTTCATTTCAGTGGCCTGTAGACACATATACAAGCAGCCACTAAATCAGATTTAGTTGCAGAGATGTTGGGAAATGCTACTGGAATTTAAATTTATATCTAACAAGAAAACTGCATATACATTTTAGTTTGGGATTTGAACCAGGTTCTTGATTTGCTTTCAAGTTTTCAGGTTGTACTGTTCTGCTGAGCTCTGTTAATGCCTTTGAACTACAGAAACAATTAACTGAAGTAGAATACATCCATCTCAGTACTTACTCTAATCCCTTCTATAATGACATTGCTACTGTAACTTGGCACATATTGCAGGAATCCTTGGAATTTTCTGAACAATAAGGTGTTTCAGAGAAGACAAAAGTAGTCCATTTATTAAAATCTTTGGGTTTTTTTTTTCCATAATTTTTTTACTGTTTGGTATTTGGGTTTTTTTACTAGAAAAGTACCTTTTCTCTATACTGAATTTGTTATCTTCAGCTTTCTGCCTTTTGCAAAATATTATAATTGATGAATTAAGCCTGATCTTTTAAATATTTTTTTAAATCACTACATTTTAAATAGATATAAATTAAATTGGGAATGAGGTCTCTTGCTTGAGTTAACACCAGGTATTATCAAACGATACAAGAATGAAAATTTTGAAGTGCAAAAATTCACAGACGCATCATTTATGCAACTATACTCAATATAAATTATTAGTATTATGAGCTCCAGAGCACAGAAATTTTTCAGCATTCACACAGCCAAACAGAGATGTGAAGATTTAACAGTTTTCAAATAGCTCGGCTCCTATAATGTCCTAATATTCAAGAAAATGTTTGAAGTTTATATTTAAAGAACTGATGCATATTTGTAATGGTTTCCTTTTAGAAACATTTTTAAATCGTATATTTGAGGATTTTAATTCTTAGACCTTTAAGGCATTTAAACCATGGATATATAACAATGTCACAACATTTGATTACAGACATCTTGTGATATTTCCATATTTTTTATGTAATATCTGCTTTTAGAGAGGAAAAAAGAAACCTTGGCTAGCTCAAGCCACAGTAACATAATACCCAAAAAAAGAAATGTGCTTATTAGCAGATAAAAAACTAATGAAGGAAATAACTTTCCATGCCCTTTAAAGCTGTTTTTTTCTGAGATATTATCTCACTGTTGAAAAACACAAAATGTTCCATGGCTGATTAGTTTGTGCTTCAAAACTCATGCAATTAATAATTAGGAAAACCTCCCCAGGAAGTACATATGGCAAGCACACCCTGACATCTGACAACTACTCCAGTCAACACAACAGTCTCGCTCCTGATGAAACCATCTCTCCATCTGAAGGAGTACCAGCTCTCAGATGCTAAGGGAGATGAATGGTCGCCAGAGGGAAAAAAGCAAAAAATTAGTAGGGATGGCAGGAAGCAATAGCGATGAATCAGCAGGTGACGAGCAAAGCAATATCAATGCATTGTCAGCACGCTGCAAGAAAGCTAACATTGCCCAAAAAGAGGAAGATCATTTATGGAATCAGGAGAGAGAAGAGTTTGGCTAAAACCTACATTTTAGCACCTAAAGCCAAAACATTGGCTGAATCAAAGCTGCTTTAAATGGAGTCACTAACAACGTTTTATTCTGCTTTTGGTTTAGCTATAGCTTTAAACAATACTCTTTTATCAATAGATACATTTCAACCTTCCCCTGTAAGCCCTAATAGCTATTACATTTAATTCATTACTAACTTCTTACTAGTATTTTTGTGAACATTTCATTATGGCACATGCATCAGCAAGGTCGTAGATCTCCTAAGTTCAGAGAGGAAGCAGTGCACTTCTAATGCATGCAAATAAACATGGCTTGTTTCCCTACAGGAAAAATTGGTGTTGCCTATAGCACACTTGACACACTGTCACATTACACTATTCAAACATACAGGGTTTTATTAGCAATATTCCTAACAAGAACTAAGTTCTTTTTAGCAATAACCAAAAGGATGACATGACACATTGACAAGTAATGTGACAGCTCCCTTCTAATCAAATGTGCTCAACATAAATAGCGATTCACTGTGTCAGACACCCAGTGACAGGCTAAGAAGTCCTTAACAGCAAAGGCAATGCTCTAAGAATCTCATCAATATATTTAAAAAGCAACTAATGCTCTTTTTCCATCAAAGCTTGCCTGTTCTATAACATGAAATCTTTATTTCTCATGCTGTACCACAGTTCCAAAGCTGCCTCGATCCTGTGGTATATGTACAATCAAGCACTAGAGGGTGCAGTTGTTCCGTTTCTTAAACCAAAATTATTTACAAATAATAAAATGCTACTGTATGACTAAGCTCTTTCAATGATTTTGTCAAGCTACATATATACTGCATACATTAGGAATTATTTTCATTCAAGCTCTCCAAATAACTAAACTAGGAGACAACATACATTCTCATCAGCAAGGGAAACTGTCTTGGTTTGGAGTCAACCTGATTTTATTACTTTTGACTTTATATAGAGTGACACCTAAATAATTGCAAAAGCATTAGTGCCACTGTAGGATTTACCAAATTAGCCAGGCTCAACAACGTGTGGTTGCTGCTGTTTGTATGCTTGTTTTTACAGCAGTTCTGGGACTTACTTTCTTTTCATTATTTCCATTGTTTTACCTTCAAAAAGACATAATGTTTAATAACAGCCTGGCTTTGGCCCCAGATCTGAAAATTGCCTCCATTGAAGAGAACGTCAGGGCAGGAAGTAAACACAGACAATTGTATAGAGCTAAAGACATATATCAGCATTTTACCTTCTCGTTTTTCTTCCTGGAAACCCAAACAGGTGAGTTCACACAGTTGGTCCTTTATCAGGACAGAAATCCAAATTATTTGAGAGCCAAACCACTGAGAAGTTTGGGGTGGTGGCCACAGCTGTGTGCTGAAGGCAGGCTTAACACCTCAGGGCTGTAGAGAAGCAAAAGGCGCAGGTTGCTCCCCAGGAAGCGGGAGGTCACAGACCACCCAGCAGCTTTGTGCCAGGGTTTGTAAATGGCACTCCCAAACTTGTGTACTGAGAGGAGAAAGCAGGAGCCGCCACATCTGTCCCCAAAAGGAAATAAAGGATGGAAATTTCTGCTAACATCTCCATCAGATGAACCACTGTCTGGAAGTGCAGCCCCAGAGCAGGGAGATGCTCCAGGCAGGCAGAGATACATCCCATCTGAAGATGAGGAACAGGCTAAAGTGGTCGTACGCAAAAACTGCTCTCATTTTCAGCAGAGCTATATTGGCAGAATAAATACAGCAGAAACAGTGTTCAGCAACTACAAAATACAGGCTACATTGTAGATCATGCCAAGTTTAACACTTCAAGAGCCAGACCCTGAAGCCCCTCGCTGCAGCAGGTATCCAGCCCTCCAAGGGAAAGCCACAGGCTTCCAGTTTTGGCATACCCTCTATGCCACCGCCTTGCCCTCCGTATCCCCACATGCCATCGTGGCTGGCTGACAATGGAGCCACAAAATGGATGAAAACTGAACACTTCAGATGTCCAGCTCTAGAAATAGTCTTCTTTTAGAGAAATGCTGCCAAACTAGCCTAAGTCAAAATGGCCACAATATTTTATAAAGCAGTACTTCCCTTCTCTCACTCCCCTCAGAAATAGATTTGGAAGGTCTAGATTCTTATCTGCAACAGGAGACAGACTAGAAAATAGAAGGCTCCAGGAAGACCTTACTACAGCCTTCCAGTATTAAAGGAGGCCTACAGGAAAGCTAGAAAGGGACTTTAACAAGGGCAGGTAGAGGTAGGGTGAGGAAGAGGGCAGATTTAGATCAGATATCAAGAAGAAATTTTTCACTATGAGTGTGATGAGACCCTGGAACAGGTTGCCCAGGGAAATTGTGGATGTCCCATCCCTGGAGGTGTTCAAGACTGGGCTGGATGGTGCTCTGAGTCACCTGGTCTAGGTGGAGGTCTCCCTGCCCATGGCAGGAGGGTTGGAATTAGAGTATCTTTAAGGTCCCTTCCAACCCAAACCATTCTATGAACACACTACCAAATTACAGTGTACGGTTTTCTATTCAGTTACTTGTCTAGTATCTTGTGGAAAATCTCTCATTTCTTTTGTAAAGTCACCTACAAAAGTCAAAATCATCTCTTTTGAAATACATGCATTTTCATCACCAATACATTCATAACTCTTCTCTGAAAACTGAGAAACTATTCCCAGCAGCCATCTACAATTAATGTGTCTGGGAAGCTCTTACAGCATCTAAACCTAGAATTGATTTCATCTATTAGAGAGATGCGGGAAGGTCCCCCTCATTGCTGCATAGAGGAAATCTGCAGATTAACAGAAATCAGGCAGACCTTCCACTAAAACCAGTTTGGTCCTTCTCCACCAGATCAGCTTAGTAGCATCCAATTTTCCACTTGCACCAAACACAGATCGGGGTACACATGCCAGCACCATAAAACATGGCTAAGGAAGAGCACAAGGTGCTCTTACCTACCAACATCCTCAAGGTAAACCACGAGTGCTGCTGCGGGGCTATTGCTCTGAGAAAGATGAGACCAGGTTTAGGTTCAGGATTAGGGTTTGACTTCTGAGAAGAAGATATGCTAGATGTATAATGAGACATGCTCAGGAGCAGTCAAACATCAGCACAGGCTGTGACTGACATTGCATAAGCCTGGCATGATCAGTGCCCCAGAGGCAATGTAAAGGGTAAGGCAAGGCAGCTTTTACTTTGGGAATGGCAAGGTCTGCCCCCACAAGAAATTCATAACTGTTTGCTTCTGTATCTCATTTCCCTCCTATGTGCTAAGCATGGAAATTACAGTGCTGTTCGGATGGACATGCAGCCTTTTGAAACATATAAACTAAATTCAGCTACTGTATTTACACCATTTGGAGGGAGAGCAAGTATTCAAGCAGCCTAAAAAGCACCATAAGGCCAGAAACAAGGGAGAACTCCCAGCCTCAAGCCCTGGCAAACTCAGCGGCAAAGGCAAACTAGCATGTGGGGATTCCAGTAGATGTACAACATAAACACTGCAAAACCAGTGAGGACCTGAACTGGGAAAGTCTCTGGGATGTAAATATTTTTGAAAATTTTAAACCACACAATCTTCTCTATATTCAACAGGACCAACCATAAGACCTCATTGCAGCCTTTCAATACTTAAAGGGGGACCTCAAAAGAAAGATAAGGACAGACTTTTTATTAGGGCCTGTAGAGACAGGACAAAGGGTAATGGCTTTAAACTAAAACAACGTAGATTTAGATTAGATATAAGAAAGAATTTTTTTTTAGAGTGAGGGTGGTGAAACACTGGCACAGGTTGCCCAGAGAGGTGGTAGGTGCCCCATCCGTGGAAACATTCAAGGTCAGGTGGGACAGGGCTTTGAGCAACCTGATCTAGTTGAAGATATCCCTGCTCCCTGCAGGGAGGACGGGACTAGATGAACTTAAAGGTCCTTTCCATTCCAGCACTAACTATTCTATGATAACACACTTGCCAAAAAGTAAGACAGCTCCTAAGAACACAATCTATATGGACGCGGTAGCCAAAGTGTGCAACACAGCCCTAGCGAGCAGGGAGAAAGAAGGAAGATGCTCAGGTTTGGGGGGAAGGAAGGGGGAAGAAAATCAGACCAAACTATCATTTTAATTAAAAGCAGACTCCCCAAATCTGAAAGCTGAGTATTTGCTGTGGGTGTTTTTTTTCTTATAGCAGATCCAAGCCGTTGTTATGATGGCACATAAAAGGTTTTTTGGGTTTGTTACTTAACCTGGTTAACATTTGGCTTTAACGCTTCACTTTGTGACCTTGCCAAACTGTTGCACTGGATCATGTTGCTTTTTACCACTTTCTCAGCTTAGCATTTCAAGACATACTGACAGTGTACCAAGCCCTATCTGAAGGCATCAGAGTCTGTTGAGTGGATCCATCAGGTAGATACAAGAAACAACAATACTCACCGTGTCTGGTTTGAACTACACAAACAAAAAAGATAAACTTTCACTGTTGCTTTTATATACAATAATTAGCTTAAAAAGCAATACTTTGAGAGGAAAAAAGAGGGAAGAAAAACGAACCTCTACTGTTTTCTACATGTATACATGAAACAGCATATATAACGAACAGTTAATGGCAATACATCAAATAAGAACATTTTTAGAGCTCCGAGCAAATTATTCCTATCTAGAATTATTACAGTTGTATGTTTTAGCAAACTGTCTTTTTCCAGCAGTTAGTTAACAGTCTAAAAAATTCTTCAGACAAGGTTCTTAATAACTGAGGAAACTCTCAAGCCACTGAGATTATATGACAAGCCTCATGAACCCATAAACGCCTGGTTATTAAGGGATATCCATTAGATGTAGGAATTTTTTTCACAGAAATGTCATTGGCTTTTGATGAAACAGTTATTGAGAAAAGCATCTGGCAATGCAAAAAAGCCAACCCAATTAACAAACTTTATCTAGTTGGAAATTGTTTTTAATTTGTCCCATATATGAATATGTGTTTAAGTGGTTGTATGTATGCAGCAACCTAAGTTTGCAAATTATACCCAAAATTTTGTAAAAGTGTTAAAGGGACAGCTACAAAACCCCCTATCAGTAGTTATATCTGAAAAACCTATCAGAAGTCTCCTCTTTTTAAGTTATAAACCGCCTTTTAAATACATGCCAGGAAAAAGAGAGACAAAGTAAACGGTGAAAAATCTGGAAGCCAGTTCTAGAAATTAGCATAGATGAAAACGACTATTTTTATCATGTTCAACTTCACTTAATGTTTCTTCTACTACAAAGCAGTACAGAAAGCAGCTGATCAAGACTGCAGATAAGCAACCAATATAGGAATAATCAGCATTTGAGTGAATGCAGCTAAAAGAAACCATGAGAAAACAAGAAACTCAGAAACTGAAATATGGAAAACATCGTTAGTTAAATATAAATATTGTCAAGATTTGTTAAGAATCAAGACAGAAATGATTCATGTTCTTCTACAGAAAATGTGTAAAGTCAGTTCCTACTGCCATATTTTCATTTTAAAGGCTGGCTATATTGCAATGAAAGCTTTCTTTTTTTATTAAACTGTCAGAGAAGAAAGCTGAGCACAATCATCAAGTTCACAAGATGTTAGTGACATGGTTTCTGCCTTCAGAGGACAACTATAGGGGCTGGTTTCTGGCCTCCTGGGCTCTGCTGTAGTGCTGGAGCCAAATGTTTGAGGGGGCAGGTGGCAAGAGGAATTAACACTGGCTTCATTCACGAGCAAAGTCTATTCATCTGCCTTCCAAGCAGCACCCTTGATGAACAAGGATCTCAGCTACAAGCAAAATGGAAAGACTAAAACATTTAACCTTCTTAGGGGTATATACATTTATCATTAAACTGTGTCCCACACAAAAAAAAAATAAAGCATTTGATTAAAACAAAAAACCTTCAGGATTTGGTGTGATATTTCCAAAATAAGCGCAATCAAGCACAATTAAACATTGTAAGGAGAAAACTCCAGGAAAACTAGAGGAAAAAATAGATAAATCAGCTGCAATGTTAAATACAAGACGGCTTGTAGAACATGAGAAATTACATAGAAAAGACTGCAAAAATTCAGGGGGAAGGAAATAATTTCTACAACCACAAGCAATATGAAATAGTTGCACAACGTTTTTATAACTTTTAACTGCACATGACAGAAAGAGGCTGATAACCCATCTTCACATTCATTTGAGGGAATTTTCACAAATGTTGTCTCCTCATATTTATATCCGTAAATATGTTCAACTTTATATTGAGCAGGTTTAAAACAAAACCATCACTTCACACCCCTGACTCTCAAGAAAGGCATCACAAGCTTACAATAGCAACCAGAAGATGTTTCAGAGATTCTTAATATATTAAGCATCTGAAACCATACAGTCAGTTTACACAAAAATCTATCCTGAATTTACTAAGAAGAAAAGGGAGAGGGGAAAGCGTGCATAGCACCTAAGGGCAACTAATAAACAGCAGAAAGATGCAGCTGAATTTGTTCATTCCTTTCCAAACAGAAAGGTCACAGGCTAAGCTGAGAAAAGGAAAGACGCTACAAAATAGATGATTGAATGCAATCATAGGCTTTGACTTTCCTTCTAGGACTTAAAATTGAAAACCTAAATTTCTATCCCCCATCTCCGTTTGAAAGGCAGGCTGTCACAGCTCATTGCATTAAAACACTAAGAAAGTGTGGAAATACTGCAAGATAGAAAACAGATTAATCACGGGTTTGTATCCATTTCTAGAGAGACTCACTTTCTCTGCAAGTAGCTCTAAACAAAATAAGCATGTTTCAAGCCTATTGCTTTGCTCTACTTGGAATTCATGAGACTGGAACATTGAAAAAAAAAGGAACAGAACTTTTAAACATGCTGGTTCTCTAAAGCACTGAATGACTTTGATGGAATGCAAGTCAACAGGGCATCATAGTTGAATCTGAAGGCTGATCATGTGAAAGTTTTTATTTTGGATAATATGGGTCAGTATGTT
Organism: Pedionomus torquatus; assembly: GCA_013398155.1. Classification (NCBI taxonomy): domain Eukaryota; kingdom Metazoa; phylum Chordata; class Aves; order Charadriiformes; family Pedionomidae; genus Pedionomus; species Pedionomus torquatus. The sequence goes on along the minus strand of VZRU01009149.1, from coordinate 156,798 downwards.
TGAAAAATAAAAATTGTTGCAAAAAATAGTAGAAAAAACAAAGCTCAGATGTTTAAGGCAGGACAATCAATTGCAAAATAAACTATTAAGACTAAAAGGTCAGCTGAAAAACTGGATTGCTGCAGTCTAGGAAAACTTGAGCATTTCTACACCAGTGTTTTCACTTGTTTCTGTGAAATTCAGCTACAGGCAGCCAGGCATAACAGCTAAAGGCATCTCATTGTTACAGAGTAGCAGACGGCACAAACCAACAAAGTTGTGTTCAAATTTTCTTAAAATGATGCCATCACTCTTCACCCCTGGCCAGTGTCAGACATACCAATTGCTAACGGGTTTCTGAATACTGATATTCTTTGTTTCTGTAAGAACAGTGATACAGAACTTTCCTTTAGTTATAGCAGAAAATTTTATTTTTTATAAATAATATGACTGTTTGCTACACAGCGCAGACATCAGACTGCATTCTGCAAACATCTCTGTTGTTGATAACTTCACCAGAGAGGAGTAGCTGCGGGGTCTGAAATGACCGCCAGACTTGCTGACGTCTGGACAGGAACAAAGCATAATATAAATATGCCCAAACAATAGTTTGACAAGTGAAATGAGTCTGACAGTCACGATGGGATAACATGACGTTGGAAGGAGAACAGCATCCATGCTTATTAGTTGGCTGCTTTAACCAAAATGATGTTGAGACCGTACTGGCGTGCACTCTAATACTCAGCCATACAGTAGGCTGGATAACAGACATTCAGAGTTAGATACCAAAATGCCACCAAAACCAAATACTGATGTTTGAACATCACAATCTATTTTAGTGTAATACCTAATATAATTATAAAATTATAATATTATGATACCATTCTGCTTCACTCCAGATCTGACCGTTTATGAACAATAGGTTATGCAGTTTCTTGCGTGAGACATTGTATGAAAATACTAGTTAATACTTTGAGTTCTATGGAATCAAACGACGGATGACAAGTATTTCAGGTGCACACTCACTGGTGCATCCGTTTTGGTTTTTTATGATTGCCTATGAGGACAGGACTCCATGATCCAGCTGGAACACTTCTTGCTAGACATGTATTGAAGCCTGGTTGGTTGGTTACGATTTTTCTTCAGCCTGGAAGTTTGCTAACCCTCCTCAAGCTGCTTGCAAGCCAGCTTCACCAGCCATGACTGACTGCCTAGGGCTTAAGCTCCAGGGTTCCAGAGAACTAGAGATTTCCTGTTGACCTCTGCTTTTGCGGGCTGAATTGCTGTTGCATTTCTTATACCTACCTCAGCTTCCCAGTTACCAAATTGCTTGAGAGAGAAATCCTGTGCTCCTGGCTGATCTAAATCATCTACTCAAAATGTGCATGTGTCTCACAAGCTTTTTTGTTCTAGCTAGGACTATGACACTGCATTTTGTAACTATGAATCCAATACTATAGTCCTCGCTGGGATAGACTGATAAAAATGTTTTTCTTACCGCCACCCCTCTTTGTAAGTAAAGAACGTGCAAAGGAGTTGAACTGTAGGTGCCACCTGGCACAACACAATTTTCCATTTAATTTTCATTCAGTTTTTATCGTTAGATTGATCCAGAGAGACAGTTTTTCTCTCCCTTCCTATTAACCACAAGTCATCATTCCAAGACAAATGGCATCCATCACACAGGACGTTTCAGTGCTCTGCCATACTCTTTATGGGAATGAATCATCCATAAGAAGGAAGCAAAAACCAAAACCCCCCAAAAATGGCCAGCAGCACTTACATTTCAGGAGATATCAATACAGTGGCTGTGATACAGCAATAGTAGAGGCCAAAGTTTAAACAGCACATGGAAAGAACTTTTAACAATCGCTCATTTACTATGAGAATATATGTAATAATTGTGGTGAAGTATCAAATATCTACCCAAACCTACAAGAATGAGTATAAACATCAACACTCGCAAACATTATATATAACAAATTGAGATAAGTGGATATAGCTTTAACCTATTGGTGATTGAGCAGTGCTCTTCCCTTCCAGCATGCTGACAGAATTGAGTAGTTTATGTGGATCAATGTAGATAAATGGTCCAAAACCAAAAGCAATCAGAAAGCACTATTTTCTCATCATTCAGATTGGACTGAAAGATGTGCCTCAAATGGCATCCACCCAAACTTCATTATTCTGAACACACATAGAAACAAATAAGTGTGAATTGTATCAGAATAAGAAGTACGACATTTTTCCCAGAACCACTGCTCCACTGTCACTGATTTTTGTAGCAGTTCTTCCACACTTCAAAAAACTAACAAAAGCAGGATATGTCTTCCCTTTGTTATCCAAGGTCCCTTTGCTTTCAGGTAAAATGAAAAACTGGGATTGCATCTGCTGACAATTAGTAAGAAAAAAAAGAAACAACCCAAGAGGTATCTGTCTGGACAGGATTTGCAACCAACACTCCCCTGTCAGTTTGAGAACAACTTTGTAAAGGGACAGCAACCCAATGACTGGATCAGAATGGACAGAAAATTTTTGTTATTGCTGTGGCTGGGATTTGGGGAAAAGGCTACAAGCAAGGAGGCTACCGCTGCCAGCGCAGAAGCGTGTTTACAACATGTAATGCTTTAAGATTTCTGAACCGCAAATGCAATTGCCCCCTTCATATTTTTATCATGTCCACAAAGCCAGTCAGGCAAATTGAGACTGCTTCAGAGTAACTGTTTTCCACATGCAAACAACTTGAATGTCCTACAGATAGCTGGGAAAGAGGAAAAATACTACTGATATAAAAAAGGGTGTTCTTGAGAACACCCTTGCTTGTACAACCCTGTTCACTATTAATTCATCACCAGGCTACTTTTCAATAAAGAGTGCTAGTTACAACAGGTGGCCTGGCTGTTTCGTCTGCCTAGTGAAACCTCCAGATAACACACGGCCAGCACCGGAGGGTACAGGCGGATCACACTCGGTCCCCAGTCAGCACAGTACGCCAGGTCTGGCAACAAAAGCCCATACTCAACCAATGATTCCCACCCCATTTCATAGGTTCTGGGGGGAAGAGCTTGGTTTGGTGTTAAAGGGTCTTTTTGCTGCTGTTGTTGGGGGTGAGTGGGGTGGTGTTTGGTTGATTGTGAGGGTTTTTTTTTTAAATAGAGGTGGGAGAAGAAAGCAGAGAAAAAAAACAGCATTTAAACCTGGACCTCCAAGGACTGTTCTACCACACACTGGTGAATGGCAGGGAATTGCCCTCTGTATTGGACTGAAGGGAGAGCTGTTCTGAAGTGGTTATGAACAACAGGAAAAAAAATTATCTGAGATTTTTGCCAAAGCAATCTAAAATAAAACCAACCAACGGCAAATGTGAATAACAATGTAAACAAACAAACAAATAAATAAATAATATTTACAATGCTATAGAGCCTATGGTTCAGAACATGTAAATAACTTTACATTTTCGCTGATTTCAGCCTCTCCCACAGCTTTTGAAGAAACAGGAAAAAAAAATAATAATCTTACCATACATTTTCTGTCCACAGGGGGGCAAAAATGGGTTGCTCTAAAGAAGAAAGTCCTTACATTTCTAAACAAGTATGTAATTGTACGTAACTTCCCCCCCCTCATTATTTTATTTACTTTTTCTAATGAGGAGAATATATTACCCTATTTTCCATATTGCCATTGGCTCTTTTATACTTCATACAACATTATGATAATATTCTTATCAAGCCACTTCCATAATTCAAGTGTTTTCTTTACTCCTGACAATGCTATTGCTTCCTCCTTCATCTGTTTCTAGAACTTCCTTGAACCAATTGTTCATGGATAAAGAGCAAAAAGGGTTTGCTGAAGTTGTCTTTGAAGTGCTTTAGCAACAGATCTGTTTATTGAAAGCTTTAATAACACAGCAACTCTACAACGCAACCCAAATGTATACATCATTTTCAACAGAGCTTGCAAAAATATACTGGATCTACTTATATTGCTACATATCCCAAGATTCAGTTCATTAAATTTCACATTTACAGACTTTAGAGACCCCAAAGAATATTTTCCACCTAGTATCTGCTTCCAGCAGACCTCACTTTTTTTTTTTTTTAAGGATTAATCTACCCAGGTTTAATCATATATGTATAGCTGCACAGAAAATGAAAAGTTTAGTATCCTAGCTAGCAGAGTTAGAACTGATATACTGAGGTTTCTGTCCACTCTCCACTTAGAGACATCTAAGCTTCTCAAGAATATATTTACTAAGCATTCTTTAACAAATAGGAAAAAAATGGTTGTGATGCCAAGATAAGAAAGAGTAGGTTGAATTCGAAGCCATTCAGGTTTTTCATTGCACACTGCTACCTGGAACTCATGCTGTATTACACACCACTACATACAATATGTTAACAGTTCACAATGTCGTAAGTTTTATCAAAGGATGCTGTCCAAAGATCTCAAAGCATAAAACCCATTGCAAAGTTAAGTGACAAGCACAAAAATCCTGATTAGACACATAACAGCTGCCCATTCACCACTTAAAATAATGATGCACTGAAAATCACCAGCTGAAAAGAGAACAATCTCTAAAAAAAACAGAGAAGTTCTCTGATGTCTTCCTACAGGACCATACTTTTCATTTCAGTAAAGGAAGATGAGATAGCCAGAGATTAATTTATTTGTAAGCTGGGCATTAACAGAGTATGACACTAAGGGTACATTATTCATGACTAGTTTGAGAATTAGAGCAAAGTAACCAGAAGAAAGGGAAAAAGAATATTCCTCTCTCACAAGACAGTTGCCGTACTGTTCAAAACCCTTATTACTAGTAAAAGACAGCACCAACTGCTTGACCACTTCACCAGGTGCTAAACTGGTATCCAGTGCAAAAGTTGAGCAACAGCCCTAAAATTAGCCATGCTGCTTTGTGGTTGGAACATGAAGAAACTCAGAAAAACAGCTGATTTACCCTTCTGCCATAAGTCTTTATCAACACAGAGCCAACCTGTACAATCGGTGCCTGTCTACCACTCAAAAGCCCTTCTGCTGACAAACCTTGTCCACTCTTTGATCAACCCAGAAGGATATGCTTGTCATCTACCTTCCCTGGAATATTTGTGGAGCTACCAGGAATTCCACAGCAAGGGTTTTAAGAAAACCAGCCTCAGCCAAGCCCGTGAATCCCCATTACACAGATGTCCAAACCAGGACAGCTGATGGCACAGTCTTCTTTGGTGGCACTTTAAAAGCCATACAAGGGTTGTGGCATTTCAGAAGACTGAATTTTACACACATCTCCACTCACCATTAATCCAGCCGCTAATATTTCACTGTATTATGGCCCACAATGAAACACGAAGATGTATTATCCTAACCATCTTCTCAGTAAACAACAGGGCATACTGCTGCATCTTGTCAATTTACATCATTTTCACTGACATTTCTGGTGAGCAAAAAGAATTCTTCAGGCAAAAAAGCACACTCACATAAGCATTGGTTATAACAAATGTAGCCATTTTCCCTGAAGACCTGAGTGCTATCTAACCATTATATTTGTTCACAGCAGCTTTTCTCTGAATTTGCTTGAAGAGAAAAATCCTTGATTTTCATTTTCATAGTGAATTATCCAATCAATTTGCATCAGGATCATTTCTACAATACGTGTAATCACTAATTTTACTGAATCATTCAATAACTATTTTCGATACATTTCTTTATATACAAAAGCAAACGCTACAGCATTTTGACTGTCTACTGCAATGCTTACTAGCTATAAGATACAGCACTAGCAGAATAACAGCACTTCAGTTGTAAAGCTTAAAGGAAAAAGAATTGAGATATCAAGATTAGAGACTGACATAAGCTCACCTTAAGCATGCAGGTTCTTCCAATTCCCATAAAAATACTGATATTTTGAAGTACAGCTGAAAAAAAGAAAAGCACTTACACCTACAAGTCTAGATCAGACCTCTTTTCTGCACCCAAGCCATAAAACAGTAGCAGTTGTTCTGTGAAACCTAGGCCTTCCAAGCGTTACTCCAAGTTACTTCCAAGTGTTTCATGTGGATTCTGCACTTGGATAGCAGTGGGACTGCCACATACCCTTAAGGCTTCACACAAGTAAAGTCTATAGGGAATATAAAGTATGCTTTCCAAGAAACATACATGTCAAATCACAGGCATCAGTCATCAGTCTTGCTCACTCAGGCATCTTCCTCTTCCACCACTGTCTCCACATTTAACTCACCTGCACAGCAAAGCACTGGAGTGCCAGGGCAGCAGAGAGGCTCTGCATGGGTGCACCCTTCCCTGCAACTCCACACTCAGCACATTCTCACAGTAGGAAAAGAAAAAGGGTAAGAGGAAAAGAAAAGAATGAGAGGTCAGAGAGAAGTCCAGCTCAGCTAGAGAACCAGTCAGCCCAGCAAAACAATGCAGTACAGAAGCTCTATAGCTGATGTTCACAGTTGTGTAACACATTTGTGATCTTCCAAAATAAGAGCTAGATTCTGGTAACAACCAAGTTACAGGCAAACGAGGATCTAAAAATCAAAGCATTTCACAGCTACATGACAACTGTGAGAACTATAGCAAATTACATCATTCTTTCAAGGCAATATGAAGTGTTGGACAAATCCTGTTCTCCAAATGGTGCTCTCTAATCTATTTTGGATATCCATAAAACACATTTGAATTGTAACAATTCTCGAGTTGCATCTCAGCCAAAGTTCTACCAATACTTTGGGTCTCTTCCTTTAATAGTATCTGAAAAAAAAAAAAAGATGGTATCTCAAAACACAAAGAAAAGTCTACCATACCATTTGGGTTCCTTATCCGACACAGGTTATACATACTAAGAGCAGCTAACAAAGCAGTGCAAGTGCTTCAGGTGTTTGCAGTCAGCCATCCTGAGCTCAAGCCTTCTGAGCAGGACAGCTTGCTCCCTTAAAATGGGAGGCATGAGAGAGAGAAGACAGAAGACTCATACCTGACATCCAGTTAAAGTTACCCCTTTGCAAATCAAATACCTGTTTTCAGAATGAACTGAGCTGCCAAACTCTCTTCTTCTCTAAACATCCCTTATCTTGGAAAGCAAAGTACAATCAGAAGAGATGACAGCTTTCCTAGGAGCTGAATCCAAATGTAGCCCTCCACTCACTAAGTTTGTGCCCTTTGCAGTACAAATAAAGGCATCTGGGCAGAAGTGGCAGAGGCTCGCCAGGAAGCTAAGCATTACAAACACAAGTTGTGAGACAATACAACAGCTCCCTGTTCCACCTCTTACAGACAGCATACTTTTATTTCTCCTTCCATAAAATCCATCACAGTTTTCCTAAACAAGACATGACGTTTTTCACTCACTCAACATTTCTTTGTTGAATCAGAAGCCACTGGCACAGAGGGAAAAAAGTCATGCTTAAGGCCGCTACCATACACTGGGTTTGTTCAGTCTGTGCAACAGCTGAAATATTTCAAACTGGGGAATATTTGAAGACAAATTACAGGACAAGTGCCTGCACACCTGTACACTCTGTGGATATCCAGCAATGCCCCAGTACATTAATTTCCTACCCAACTCCGTCCCTGTTGATTCCTTTGTTTAAAGACACTGAAAGATGTGCCATGGAAAATACCAGAACTACAAGACTGAGCAGGGTCAAATCCCAATCCATCTTCTCTCAGTAACCACTAATTTTGCCAGTATCATTTTCCAAGTCACATATGACACTGCAACATCCACTGAATAGGATCAGGGTAAAACCCCTACATTTGTAGTGGTAAAAGCAAATTGATTTGGCCTTGCCACCTGAATAAGCTTTCAGTACCACGTACCAGGAATGGAAACAGTGATACAGAGAATTTCTCTCAACAGCACGATGGGGTACCGCACCGCTGCTGTGCTCAAACAGCTGAACGGGTTATAGAAGGGACCACTAGTAACAATAAGCTTTCAAGAAGTCTGCATTTCTCTAAGCTGCCTACTTAATTCTGATTGGGTTAAATCATTTCCACAGCACATCCATCTCAGTGTTGAAACCTTGCTGCGAATACAACAGGTTAGTAGAAAGTGAACATGATTAAAAAAACATTGGTGAACAATGATGCTCCAAAACTGTTCTTAAATGAATATCTCAGCTGCTTCCAATTCGCATTTTGTAATCACAAACTGGCAGAAGCTGGACCATTTAACATATTTTTGCTTCAGCCTTTTCTACTCCGAATGTGGTTCAGGAACAATTAGAAAGGAATTTCTATACTATGAGTTTCGAAGCAGAAGACTCAAATGAGGTTAAACAGACTTAGGCTAGGTATGGTAACAAACACAGCATCACAGCTGGTGCCTTTTCAGTAGTTACAGGCCTGCAGTAGTTCTTCAATAATATTGTGGCTTATCTCTAAATTCAGAATGCGTAAATGCTAACAATAGGAAAAAATAAAGCTAAGCTTCAGACGTTTTCATTATTAATGCTATTTTATATTGGTTTTTGTGTTACTTGATTACTTGAGACACTGATAACAGCTGTGCATGGTAAGGATATAATTTTCCCGCAGAATCATTCTGGTGCTCTTCCTTTGACTTTGACTGGGGTAGGCCAGAAATCCTACTGGCAATCGCCTCTAACAAGTTGTCTGAAGCAATCAAAAATTCCGAGTGTTGTACATTGCACATATTGCAACTGTGTCAAACACAACTGACTGCAGCGGTCTACAGTATTAAGCTGTCACTTAAGAAGCTCCAAAGGAAAAACCCCAACAGAAACCCACATGATTTCACCATCAGGAGAGAAGAAAGAATGATGGTGAAATGTCACAATTATTTTAAGTCTGCATGAAAATGAATTCCCACCCATGCTCCCCCCATCTGCTTGAAAAAAAGATTTAAAAAAAAAAGTAAATCCAAAGGGCTTGGTCATCCTTCCTGGCCTCTATTCCGCATCTGAGATGTGCACTGAGCTGGAGCAATAAATCAATCACCAAAAAAGTAAGTAGGAAAAAAAAAAATCCCTCTCTTTCATCCTGATCAGTTCCTTCACCCAAGTCAATGAATGCACAAACAGTAGTACCAGCATAAGGCAGACAGGAACAAGCGGCTGGGAAGTGGAAGAAGAGTAAGGGTAGAACTGCCTTTTTCAACAGTAGCCAAATCTAGTTGAAATGATTGTGAACCTCCAACCTGAGCACATTTGAAGGCACAGGAAGACTGAAGGTTCTGCATCTGGGACAGCTGCAAGGAAGCAATCCACAATCACACTGAGCTACAGGAGACAATTATCTTCCATGGGGATGTGATCATCTCAGTTATGGACTTCTCCCCCTCACTAAGTCTTCAGGTTTATCAGTGGCAACCCTTAAAAGTGTATCTCACAGTCCCGCCTCCATAAGCGGAATGTCATTCACAAAACCTAGAGGAAAAGCATAATATTCCCTCAGCAGATGTCAAACAGTACCTCCCACAATATCCTACATACATCAGCTCTCTTACATTTTTAAGCCTATTACCAAGTAGGCTTCAACAGACAAAACACTCGGGAATTGTTTAATCACTGACTGTGTAACTTTATACTCTGACCTTCTCCATAGCCAAAATATTAGGTAAAACACAAGGGAATTCTTCCTTGACACAGAGTCAAACATTCTTTATCATTCAGGTTGACCTGACTGCTTGTTAGCAGAGGTTCAGTGCTTCCAAATGTATATTCACTATAATGCAACTCGTTTCCTCAAAGCTACTAGACTGAGCCAGATAGAGGGGAAATATACGACTTTATGAGTTCTCAGAATCACTGCAAGGAAGGTGAAGGTGGGCTAGCAGGTCTCAAGGAACACAAAAAAAACATTCCAATATGACAACTTGTCTTCATGTTATTTAAACCTTTGGCTTCTTTCCCTTCCCCAGAAAATTTTAGCAAATTCTCACCCCATTCTAATACCACAAGAAGTTAAAGGATGGAAACTCTTCTATTTTATTTACACAGCCTCTTAACAGAGTGTAGGTCTGCAAAATTCCCAACCCCCTGGGTCATTTTCAAAGAGGAAAAACAGATTTACCAGCCCCTGAAAATCCAGCTCAGTCACTGTAGAAGAGAAAGTCCGTCCACTATTAAGCAGGAGCTCAAAAACCCCAGATAAAAGAAACTAAGAAAGGGCAAACAGAAGGCATAAAACACATGACACGCATTTGTGAAAATAACTCTGATGTAGAACACTGGGCATCTGGGAAATAAACTCTGATGAAAAAAAGGAACAAGAGGAAAGACAAATACTACAAAGAAGAAAAAAAAAAAAGAGCTAAGGGATTTGCATCTAGAAGACAGCACAAGAGAGAAGCCCGAGGCTGTTGCAAAACACAGAGCAAAAGCAGGATATAGCTCACCTGAACCACAGTGAGGAAGAGAAGATAATTCAATTTGAAGCAGAAAGGAAAAAAACCACACACACAAAACCAAAAAGGTCTGGAGTTTATAGGACAGACAGGAAAAAGCAGAACCACAAGCAAGTGATATGGGAGGATTTTCCAAAATCAAAGATAAACTGGGATCAAATGATGACAGGCATGGCAAATGGCCAGTGTTTAAGCATGAGACAAGAAACAGTTCAGCATCCAGGTACTCTTGTTACTTTAGGGATATAATAATTTCTCATTGAGCACTTCACATCTTCCAAGATTCTATATATTCACCTCCCCATATATATCCTCCTGTGTCCTCCATTATGAAGCTATTTATTATCTCTTCAGCCACATTTAATTGAATTTGCCAAATTAATCAATAAAAGCATAATATTTTTACATATTTAATATTCTATTGCATGATCTTACAGTATCAATCATTGCTATACATATAAAAATAGATGTTACAAATTCTAAAAATGAGAACCTGGATCTTTTCCTCTGAGTTGAGGAGACCTGCTCCATCATGCCTTTCTGTTTTACAAAATAACATGTATGCACTTCGGCTTACCTTAATATCAAATGCTTTCTTGCGAAAAGAACATGGTTACATGCTAGTGGTTCTGCGTACACAAGACCTTTTAACAGGAGAGATGGGGAAGGACTCTTTATCAGGAAATGTAGTGATAGGACAAGAGGTAATGGTTTTAAATCGAAAGAGGAGAGATTTAGATTAGATACTAGGAAGAAATTCTTCCCTGTGAGTGTGGTGAGGCACTGGAACAGGTTGCCCAGAGAAGTTGTGGATACCCCTTCCCTTGAAATGCTGAATAGGGCTTTGGGCCACTGGTGTAGTGGGAGGTGTCCCTGCCCATGGCAGGGGGGCTGGAACTCAAAGGTCCCTTCCAATTTTAACAACTCTATGATTCCATCCTGTTGGTTTTCTTTACCACAGCAGCAAACTAACTGTTCATCCACACTGAGTTTATTGTCCACCAGGACTCCCATGTCCTTTTCCACAGAGCTACTCCCCAGATGGGCAGATCACAATCTGTGCTGCACTCCTTGATTATGTTTTCCCAGGTACAAGACCTTACACTTGTCCTAGTTGAACTTCACAAGGTTCTTGTTAGCCCAGTTTCCCAGCCTAACTAGGTCTTCCTGCAGGGTGGATATCCCTTCTGCAGTGTCCACTTCCCCACTCAGTCTGGTATCATCAGCAAACTTTCTCAGGGTACACCTGATCCCATCATCCAGATCATTTATGAATGGGCATTGGGCCCAACATAGATTTTTGGAGGACCCCACTTGTGACAGGTTGCCAGGCTGAAAAAGCTCCACCCTCTGGGTGCAGCCTGCCAGCCAGTTCCCCACAGACCACTTGTGTAGATCATAACCCATCAGTTTCTCTGGGAGACTGTATCAAAAGCTTCCAATACAGTGTTTGATGAACTGGCTGCAATGTAGTTTCCCTGCTTTTTAAAGTTTTCTGGAGAACCATTAAAAAATATTAATAGTTACTTAAATGCTTGACTGGTCACAGCGAACTGATGCTGCAATGGGGCCAAATTCCTATTCGTGGACAAGCTTCCTGTAAGAAAAATTAGAGTCCATTATCTGAAACATCCTGCCTGCCAATTTGCTTGTCTGCCCGATTTCTGGTGGTCACTGTCTGACCATGTTTCCCAGAAGTCCCTGTGAGTCACAACCCTTCTATAGAGACAGCAGCCCGGAACGACTTGCAGGCAAGCATTTGACTACCTCTGCATTCAGGGGCACGAGCAACGGCTTCCGACATCAGCTATTTTCTCCTCTTACTTGGCAGAAAGTCTATCCGTGATTTTCAGTCACAGACACTACCTTCAGTTCAGAGGTATCTCTGTCCAGCTGCTCTGGTGGGATCGCTAGCCATGGCTTCAGCAAAAGAAAGCCATCACACATTTTTAATTTGCTTGGTTTTGCTTGCAATATCTCTTTCTTTCCTTGCTCGCTGCTGGGGAAGGCTTTGTAGCCTAGCAGAGGCACTGATGTCCTACCACATCTTTGGTATTCAACTTCCTGTTTGCTTGCGTGTCACTGACTTTTCATTGCATCTGATGCTAATCTGGGCTTGACAAGTCATTTACTTTTGCGGTTTTGAACTGCTTTCATGTCACATATATGCTATCTCATCCTCGTGAGTCACCGCTTGCCTCCTGAAAATAAGGCGCTCCTCAGTACAATGATTTCTTCTGCTACAATTACGCCACTCTTCCACTCCGAGGGCTATCTTCAGTTACTATGTTTATCTCTGCTGGACTCAGGTTCCAATTTTGCATGTTCTTTGTCTGTTTTGCTCTGTACTTATACTTTCAATAAAGAAAAGAAGTCACGCCAGAGCATCTTCATCCTCAGGCTGCAGTATCTGGTGACATTCCTGTCTGTCATACAAACTTTGTGCTTGTTGTACCCATTGTCTTAGACTTCAGGGTAAAGCTATTGACTTAACCTATAGCCATTCTCAGGCGCTGTAGCATGATTTTTGGTTCAGTTTTTTTTTTTGTTTTTTTTTTTTTTTTTTTTTTTTTTTTTTTTCTTTCTCAGTTATATTCCTTAATTTTTCATCCCTATTGCAATTTTGTACAAATTTGCTTCACTTTCATGAAGCATCTAATTGCCTGAAACAGCAATATAGTGATCACATAGTTCAGATGTGGACTACAAGAGTTCAAAAGATACATCTCATTATACATTTATATAAAAATGCATATTCTGTTGTGACTTTCCTACTATTAAGTTACTTGAAAATAATCACCTCTTACTAATATTAAGACATTTGCAGAAAGCTTCTTGAATTTTGTAAAGCTTTTTCCAGCCTACTGCTTGTGAATCATGTACTGACTTTAATCTGTCTCAAGAAACAAATGATTGTTATTCCTTCTCCTTCCAATGCACCAGAATTTCTTAGTTCTCCTTTAGGTTTGTACTTCTTGCTCAGTGATCACGGACTGACCTACAACATGTTGCCTGTAATAATTTCATTGCTGTGTTTTGCAAAACTATCCTTGTTAATTTCACAAATCACACCTAAAAAGAGCATTTGCTGTGCTGCAGCAGAAAGTTTGATACAACAAAGGTAAAACACTTCAGCACCATCGGTTCCTTGACAGGAAAAAACCCCACCTTTCTTCTACTGTGTGTTACAAAGCCCCTTAAGTGACAACAAACGTAGGAGTCAGTATAAATTCCGATGTTTGAAAATCACAGCAAAAGTAATGTTAGCAGAAGTTTGAACACTTGCATCATAATCCAAATGATTATGTTTCTAAGCAAACATAATTCCAATGATTTATAAAGGTTTAAACATGACAAATTGCTATTATAGCAAGTTCCTCCACACAACGGCTCTCTCTAATCTGTCAGTAGGTACAACATTACTGATGTGCCACTACAGTAGAGAACATTGCTCAGAACAGTGATTGGCAACCAGGATGACAGCATTAAGGATCCAGCAGGCTACCTCACCGCCCAGGCAAGGCAAGTGCTCTTGATTCACAGTCACCATTCTTGGAGTACAACTCATGCACTTGTTGAGATAAACATAAATGTATTCTTAGCTCCATGCATAAGTTACCAGCTTGTCTACAAGCCCTCCTAATGTTACAGAGAATTCAGTGGTTAGGAATTCATGGCTTAGCTCTGCTTTCATCAAAGTCCACGTGGAAGCTGAAAATCTGAATGAAAATGGAAGCAGACCAAGCGGGGAAGCATATTAAACTAAAACATATATAGATCTTCAGGGAATAACTATTTGATAATTAAGAATATGGCACTGAACCATCACAAAACCTAAGCTACAATGCCTTATAATTAAGCATGCGTTGCCCTCTCCCACTCCCCCAAACTATATTTGGTCCCTGACTCAAACACAAGGAGATAGCACACACATTTTAACGCAAAAAGAAAAAAAAAAAAAAAGGCATAAATCTCATGTAACAGTACTTGAGGAAATCCAGTACTATTTCCCCTCTACAGACTAATGGAGACATGAAGATGTAAATCTGAACCTATTTTCAAAGAAGCAAATGTGCCACGCTGATAACCACATTCATTGACAATAATCCTTATCACTCAGATACATATGGTGCAAGCTGAGACAAGACCACTCTCCTGCACTTGTGTATAATTTTGTGTTGACAAAAAAAAGTCATCACACGGTAGCCATGGTTACCCCTAGAAGATAAGAGCAGCATTTTTCATCCAACAATGTCAGAAATGTGCATAAATTCAGGATCTGCACTTGATGTTTTTTTCAGGCCTCCCCATCTGCACATTTATTTTCTGCCGCCTGTATATATCCTTTGACATACTAAGATTCTAGATATTTCAAGAAAAAACGTCTTTTTTACTCTGCTTAATCTAAAAAGCAGTGTGCAGTTATCCCTAAAGCACAAATTAATTGCAAATCTATTCTGAAAATCAGAATCTGAAACTTGCAGAAAAGCCTTTAAAACAATTACCATGCTCATAATAAGGACAGCTCCATTTAACACTTACTTAGTGAAAAAACTATACTGCCAGTGTACCAGCTGGTACAACACTGCTTTTGTACTCAAATTATAAAAAAACGTAATGCTAAAAGAACCCGTTAACTTATTTCTATCAAGAAATCCAAAAGAGTTGTTTATCCCAAAGCTTAACTTATTCAGAGAAACTCCGTGTCATTTCATGGCCTAAGTCTCCATACAGATAAAAAGGAAACAAAATTTGTGAGAGATTAAAACCAGATTATCCTACTGCTAAATTTTACTGCGACAAAAAGCATGAACACACAGTGAATTGCGGTGCTGCCTTAATTGCGAGTAACACTTGCAAAGCGGGGCTGCAGGTCATACGCCACTCGTGGAAATGCTGCATGTGCTCTGTAGGGCACTTGCCCTCAAGAGAAAAAATATAATTCACCAAAAGCAAAGAAAGCTTGCAGAAATGGGCAAGCTGCGATTATCACTCCAAAACCAGACAGATTAGAGGCTGTCTAGTGAAAAAAAAAAATTTAAATACTCACCTGCCAGGGAGATCTGATACCAGCTCATCCCAACACGCTCCCCAGTTAAATAATTGGGAGGATCCCCTTGAAGTTTAGCTCCCGGTGTTTCAAAGGATCTCTCATGGAAATAGAATACTCAGGATTTAAAAAACAAAATAAAATCATGCAGCCCAGTACTCACTGGGCCATCTGAAAGATACTGGCAGTCCTACCTCCATGTGCATCAGCATGCCAGGGACACATACACAGCTGCCCGTGGTGATTGATACAACACACAGAAAAAGAGTACTTTGCCAGTTGCAGGAGGAAAATTCTCCCCTGCTCCCAGTTTCTGGATGGCCTTTGCACCTCCACATGCTAGCAAAGGTGAGTGTGGGCTCCTCTAGAAGTGTTTTAGGAACCTTGACAACAGGGAACAAAACATATTTAGCTGAATAGTACCATGCAGCTGAAGGATTTGAAGCTGTTTGAAAGACATGGTAATTTAAATTCAAACAATTCAGCTTCAAAGGGAATCACATGCACAATAGATCAGCCAAGAGCAGCAGCGAACCAAAGCAAGATCCTGCCTGCTAGGAGGGAAAAACCAACTGAATTTTATGCCTTATCTAAACTTGGTTGAGTAATTATTAGTATCGGTGAGATTCAGAGAAAAAAGACAACAGAAAGCCATCTTGGTAAGATACACAGACATAGATGTACAGTGACATACATGCAGACAGCTTGGACCAGGACAGTAGGGTGCAAGGAAGAGGGAAAACCTGCAGTCAGTATCATTTGCCAGAGAAAAAGGAGACAGCCCAGCTGGGCCAGGATGGACCCATATGCTCAGCAAAATTTACCAGTGAGATGTATCTCACATCCCTGGGAACCTAGCATGCAAGAGAGGCTCTAAGGAGATCCTACTGCCATGCTCTTAAGAGGAAAAAAAGATGTTCTCATTTGTGCCGGGCTAAAGATATAACTCTGGATGTTTTGGAAGCCAAAGGCTTAAATGTTGGCTTGGGAATAGATCTGGGTAGGATTTCACCTCAGAATTCTGCCTTCAGGAAAGGAATGGTGGCTGTAGTACAAAGCTGCTCCCCTAGATGTGGTGGTGTTTTCACAAACTATTAACTTTCTACCTCCTTTTGTATGGTCCTCTGTTTGTAAAAGACTGGATTCTTCCTACAGTCACATTCAACTATATATCGTTGTATTAGGCCTGCTGAAGAAAAATAACTTTCTGGGAAGTCAAAGGAAAGAATAGAACAAAATAAATAATCTCCATGTTTTAGATGTCCTGAAAAAAACGTGTTTTGGGAATATCTCCTTAAATTTTAGATTAACCATTGCTGGAAGATAAAACCATTCTACCTATTACAATTCCTGCACGACATTAATTCTCCACGCACAAAAAGAAATCTTCAGGATAGGAAAAACTTTACATAGTAATCACTACTTAAACAGTGTGATGTTAAAGACTATGTCAGAATGTGGAATATAACATCCACAATCATTTCTCATACACACTATCAGCTACCCTAGTCCCTCTCCATTCATACCCAGTTTAGGCAACGCCTGTTTTGGATGTCTGCAAAGATCTCCTGTGTACATCAGGTATTTATAATTCAATTCACTGTGGGAGATTTTTTCCCCAATGATAGACTTCTTCCCCTGAAATTACCTGTATAGATTAACAGTTCAGTTACTTAAGAAAATTATTTTTTACTATTGTTGTGCTGATCTGTGCAATGCTATAATGGGTCTGTACTGGAAATTCTGTAGGAGAAAGAGAAGCAGCACCTTATTGAGGTGTTGGTAGATCAGAGCCCTTAGGAGGCTAAGCACCTCTCTGTAAGATGCCAGAGGGACAACAAAACACATTTGTACTTCTTGAAAACTGACTAATGGTATTTATTATCGTAACGATAGCATTATGCTACTGAATTTCTGACAAAGGCTGCATCAAGTAAAATGATGCATCAAATACTATTTTTCTTTCAGGTACAGTTTTCTAGTGGATGAGTCAAATGATTGGGGCTTTTTTAGTGAACAAAAGGCGCTTTTCTGAGTACCATTAGAATCTGCTGCCTTTGTCTCAAGGGTGTGTAGACACACACACAAGGGAGGATCTAAAGAGCTGCCAGGTTTTGTGGCACAATCCACTGCAGAGTAAAATTTTAAAATCTATAATAATATAATAGAAGATGATCCTGCCCAAAAAATACATTCTGTGAGCTGAACAAACAAGTTCTGTAAGGTACTAGTTGCAGCAACTGGAGAGCAACAAAAATACTAGCAAAGCTGCCTGCTCCAGAATCAGATCCTACTAACTGGAGGAGAGAAAGAAAACTTCCTACTGAAACAAGCATATTTCCATTAATTTTGTCCTGTACAAAGTCTTACTATAATAGCTCGTAACTCCTAAAATATTTTGAAGAAGCCACTTAAAATGTACTCTAAAGACTAACAGGAACTCAGTAAAATAAAACTATTTGATCTTTTTTCTTTTACCTGATAACTAATATTAATTTATCTGAACCTCTAATCAAGTTTGGCTTTCAACCTCACGTTTTTATACTGTCCCAATATTTTCAGGTTTTATTTTTCTTTTTTGTATGCTTTTCCGTTAACAGGTATCTTTTCCTAAACACAGACTTTCTCCTAAGTTAGGGTCAGCACTGATAGCAGATACTCCATTCCATTACTGGACAAATTTTGCATATGTCCTTGCTCACAAACACTGCACATACACTCTGGATAGTTAGCTAGGCTCTAATAGCTGTAAGTGCTACACAGATCCCCATATCAGTAGATACTTTACTTAACATGCTCAGTTGATTCTGTACCTGCACATTAGCCAACATTACAGCCCTGAAAATAAAACTTCAGGAGACTTTAACACAACACATTTCATAGTAATGTAACACCGGCCATCAAAAAAATATAATCACAGAAGTTTCTTTAAATCAGTAGTTCCAAGACTGCAGTTACCTGAAGGTGTTTCAGACATGTATTGAAAGTACCAGTGGCTTCAACTGTGACTCACTGCTATACATCAGGGTTTACTGCTTGTCAAGCTTTATTTATCAGAATCTGCAAATACAATAGCCACAGTAGAATAAAAATGTTAAGCAGGAATGAGTCATGATAATGTCAGAGAATGACCTCAGTTTTTTTCCCCTCTACAACAGGTCATGTGGTGACTGTTTTGTACCATGAAAAGTTATTTCTGGATGAGCTGTCTGTTCAGGAAAGCAAAATCATCCTCATGCAGAGTGATTGAATTGGGAATGAAGCGTCCAGATTTTACTAATAGAGTGGTATTTGAAAGCCATAAATAATGATTAATGAAATATGCTTAATACCATACTACTAGGTGTTGTGATCCTGTCTCCCTCAAGAGGGTTATACTGAGTTGGTACTTTGATGTGGCTTGGAAGAACAACTGGATCATCAAGAAAACAGAGCAAGTTGGTGCTGAACCGATTCTCCAGTGTGATGTTAGCATAACAAACCTGCTGCAGTTGTAAATTAAATACAAGACAAGGTCCTGACCAGCTGTGATCATTACAGATCCCATGATAACTGAATGCCAGTTCTAGTAACCCGGGTAAATTGCAGTTTCAGATATTTCAACTTACTTTTATACATATTCACCTTGGTTTCATTTGTGTATAGTATTTTTCTTCCTTTTAGTTTGAGATTAACATGTTCAGTGCCACACCAAGTAACAAAAAGTGCTGTATTTCTGTGGTGAGTGCAGTCTGAACTATATAAAGCTTGCAATCATGATGTACTCATCTAGTCAAAGGATAATGCAGGTAAGATGTGTTATAACGATTACATTTTCAAAGTGGTGCCATGGAAAACCAGCATGATAATGATTTAGCAATTTTCTTCTTGCTTCTACTCATCACAGAAGAATCATTCTATAATTACATTATTCAGTTTTATAGATCTTTACTGACTTTTTCTAGATTTTTTTTTAAATTGGATACCTACAAATAAAATGTTAAGAAACCACCCTCTCAACATCATGCACAAGTGATCAATTATAGGATAGTCTGCAGAGAATTAATGAGTTTTAGAAATACAGCACACCAATTACATACAGAACTTGTCACAAAAATCTTAGAGGAAGCAGGCAGAAACATAGACGTTTCCATTTTTTTATTCTAAGAACCAGAGCGTGTTTTCTTAATGTAACAAAAGCTACTCTACTAAGCACCTCAAGGCTCAGAAATATGTGGAACTACAAGACAAATGAGAAAGCAAAAGGTTGGAAAATGTTTTATAAACCAAAAGTAGCACCTCAAAACCACTCAGACCAAGCCTCATTGACGAAGAACTGTTCCAATCAGGACTAAGACACCTGAGCTCAGCATTCATAAACTGGAAAAACTTGGAGTGAGAGTGGTGCAAAAGGTACATTGAAAGCAAAAAAGCTCTAAAACAGATTGTAGCAAAACACAAGACAAACATATATACAGAAACATCTACTTTCATATAAAACTACAGATAAGGCACAATAATAAATAAATAAATAATAAAATGTCCTGACTTAAATGAAGAATGCAATTCATCCCATCTCAGAACTCCAGAACGCCATGGAGAAAAGTCATCTAAACTGGATTTTAATGTATAGTCTAAAATGTTTGCATCTAATTGGCTATATTAAAGTTATATCCAAACAATTTCCTACTTTTAAAGGGAAGTAAGCATTGAAATGTTGTTTCATTCCTCTGATGAAATAAGCCAGACAGGCCACGTTCACACGTTCTAACAAATATTGTTTTGTCGATTCTTTTCCAGTTTATTTGCCTGCAATAATTAAGGTGCTTTCTCTAAGATACTCGACCCAGGAATTACATGGAGCTATGTTCCATAAGCTAAATAAAGGACATTGTATCTGATCTGCTAGTAAATTTTAAGAGTGGATCATCCCGACCCAATTAACTTGTCCTGTTAGACTGATTGTTTTTGCTGAGCGATGCAGACGAGAATAGCTTAAAGCCCGCTGCACCAAGCAACACGTGCTGGCATCCTTAGCAGTGAGGATTAAGAAGAAATGCAGAAAGCTCTGTGCATTTTCCATGTCCCTTAAGGTCATGAAGGGAACATCTCACTCAGCCACCTGAATGGTAGAAATTACAACAGGCACAGCCCAGGCTGTATGTGATCTTTTCAGTTCCACAGCAAATGGGCTTGTCCATCTTCCCTTCTGCCAACAAAAAGCAGGTTAATCACACACAGTTACACAATGACAGATGTAAAAAAAGGAGGCAGGTAAAGAGTTTGTGTTCAGCACAACACCCTGAAGTCAACATTTGAAAAATACTGACTATATATGCAGGAAAATTAGTAGTCACTGGCCTGAAATCAACCCTAGGGTTCCTTACTCTCTGTGTGCATATGCAAGAGAGCTCTGCTGTATGTTGCCAAAGCTTGGTTTACAAGGAAAGTTGCAGATACATTTCAGATGCATTCCCCTGCAGATACGCAATTAGTGCAGCTGAATGGACTTAAAGCGTATTTTCATGCAATATCAAAGGAAAGTGTAAAATCCTGGGTCAGATTCTCAGCTGCTGTGAAGTCATCCACTGCCATCACCAAGATCACACTTGAATTTAAAGCTTGAATATCCCCTGAACCTACTCCTGTTCCTCCCAGGATAAGGACAGTGATAGCACTGTTAGAAAATGGCACCAAAGGAGCTAATCACCACCAGTGGCAGGACTCTGGTACCTGCTCACGTGTAACACAGAAGCACAGCGGCCAACAACACGCAGTTACCTGATGCTTGGGTACACTGACCAGACCTGAAGCAGTGCTGTATGAGTACAACAACATTGCTATTATACAGCAAAAAACCCCACATCGGATTTCGGTCTTGCTTCTGCCTACTGCAGGCTGTGATCCTGCAGGCAGCTGCTGCAAGATGGAGGTGCTGTGTCCCTGCGGCCTCACGCCAGGCGCTGCCCTGGCCCACGCTGCACCATTAATAAACTGCACTCCGGTCAGAGGCCTGGGGGATCATGCCAAAGAGGACACGGCTTCTTTTCTAGATGGAGGGGGTGCAGGGCCCAGAGGCTGAGGGCTCTGTGTGAGGAGAGAGGAGGGCTGCCCCAGGCAGCACAGGGCCAGTTCTGGAAGGTTCCAGCAGCCCCTCAGCCCCACCATGGCGCCTCAGGGGAGTGGGGACACGAGGGAGGGAAAATGCCACCAGGA
Source organism: Pedionomus torquatus (assembly GCA_013398155.1). NCBI lineage: Eukaryota > Metazoa > Chordata > Aves > Charadriiformes > Pedionomidae > Pedionomus > Pedionomus torquatus. Next base: position 135,202 of record VZRU01009149.1, on the reverse strand, counting down.
GCTGGGAGCAAAGACTGAAGGGCTGAAGTGGGGAAAATGGGGATAGAGCAGTGTCATCCATCCATCCCTCCATCCCTCCCTGCCATTTCAGGTATCGCCCAGAGAGCCGTTACAGACAGACGACAAGAACTTCTGTCTCTATCCATTCTGAATCCATGCTTGTTCGAAGGCAAACGGCACACCCCATTTCTACCTTACATTCTCAAATACATTTCTGAACAGCAAATGGAGCACACGCAGGAATTGCTGAGGGTGGAATTTTGCTTTCCGAAATAGAGCCTTATTTTTAAGAGGTGAGAAAAGCTCCTTGTGGATTTATACTTACACAAGGACCCGCAGCCTCTGAGAACAACCAGTTTCCTAAACAAATAAAACCAGTTCCTGGCAACAAATATACCTTCTTCGGCATGTTGGAAAACAGGGAAACAATTAGCTGAGTATTTAAAGTAAAAGTAGCTATTTCAATAAGGTAATACCTTTGAGGTGGTGAATATTTGCATTTCCCTTGCTCTTTTCCCCCCTCAAGAACAACCTTTCCAACCTGCCTACTGCTTTTGGTTCCAGAGCAGTAAGACAGGAGACAAACAGCCAAAAGCCTCTGCCTAGTTCTGATTAATGACACACCTCGTTCACATCCCAATTCAGAGCACACATACCCAGCAAAATTGTAACAGTGAGGGCATTTCATTAACAAATAGTCAATCAAAAACATAGCGAACTCCCCGTTATATGAAACTTCTAATGAAGGTTAACAGGCTTTATAAAAAAAAAAAAAAGTTACCATTTAGCCAGCACTATGTACACCCACCATGTTCTGCTTCCCAGAAAAATCCAAGTTGAATCCAACAATCCTTACTAACCTAAAGAAAACCAGTCAATCATACCTAGAAAAACTGCATCCATTTGCCAACATCAGGTGCCAAATTTCAGATTTTGTAATATTAATAGGTGCTCCTTTTTGGGGGGGGAGGGTTGTTGTTTGTTTTTGTTTTGTTTTGTTTTTTAATTGGCCTTCCTTCTCATCTTCTGCTGTGAACTGCTGCCTGCTTGGTTTAAAAGCTTAGGTATTTTTCCTGGTTTAAAAGTACACGGCTTTCCCTCCAGGGAGCAAATCTGCACTGTTTAGGATGAAAAGCACAAATCCAACTTCCCAACGCCCTGGGAAGACCAACAGTATTTTGGGGGGGGTTAAGCCTCAGCATTCATGAAAACGGATCCTTTCTTTGCAGGTTCACCGCACTGTACCTTCTCTGCCAAGGCAAGGGTTATTTTCACATCCACTGCATTTGCGCCTTATTGAGAATGAGCCTTTTACAGTATTTATAACTCATTCCCACAGCTAAGAGGAATGATTCAGAAAACACAACATTCCTTCTGGCTTTGTATAAAGCTTCCATCCTGTATGACATCCCTCTAATCCTTGCTGTCATTGCCCATTACAACTGTACTGGTAACAACAACATCACCACATTAATCTAAACACCCTAAGGCTTCTTACCCTAGAGTTTTGCCCCCATGTCTGACCAGGAGCTTAATTCTACTAGGCCTAAGAAATAGCCATAAATAAGCATGTTTCCTGCACCTTCTTGTAAAGGACTTTCCTTGGTAAGAAGTCAGTAGGAAAAGTTATGCAACACTCTTCATAATTATTGATTTCTATATTTTGTTATGCCTGCTTTCTAGCAACAATGAAGAAACGATGCCATCATGAAAACAATACCTTACAGGAACAATTCCTTGAACTCATATTTTTCCAGCTAAGCTAAAGCATCTTACTGAGCTAACAATAACACATGCAAAGCACTGTAATACTAAAAATAAGGCATCTGTATGGGTATGCCTCCTCCACTTAATTGCAAACAAGATTAGAAGAGTGCATAATCACTATAAAATTGTGTTAGCTGTACAGGCCGTTTTCTACAAACATGTAGCTAAACACAAAGGCATGTTTCATTTTAAAATCTCTGTACTTTTATTTTGACACAGTAGAAAATGCTATACCGTCATTATAGAATGAAACACTTCTCACCGTCCAAAACGATGGAAGTATACAACTGAGAAGTTGCAGCAAAAAGAAAAGAAACAAAACCAGTTCCTGTCTGTACCTGTGCTAATTAAAATTAATTCATTGCCAGCGTCTTACAAAAAATTAAATACCACAAAGAAGGGAAGATGGTGTGATATGGTGGCAAGACAAGAACTGCACTAAAGATGAGGCAAAATTCCACAAAAACTAAGAATTGAGTCATAGCTGTCTCCAGGACAAACTGAACGTTCTTCATGCATTCAATATGAATTGTCAGGACTTCCTAACCCTTTGCAAGGGAGTGCCTGGCAAGCCACCCTCGTGGTTGTTCTCCTCTCAGGGGATCCACAAGGGAACCTCCTGAGTGCACACCTTGGGACAGAGTTTTAGCCAAGAACAAGTTGGCACAAAGGAGCACAAGTGCAGATAATGTGCTGCCTTCCCTGCTAAAAGGAAATAGCAAGCATTGATTCTTCTGGCACAAAACACATTTTCAGTCCCATTTACCATCACACCAAGGAAACCATGGACACCATGCCTCGGGAACGAGGAGCAAAACATAAATAAGACAGAGCCTCAGTAGCCAAATATCAGGCCACTGGCTTTCCAAGCTTTGCCCTGAACTTCACCTGGATCCCCAACCTACACACATGGCACAGTGCTCACTTTATCCACTCCCCAATCTCATAGGACTAAAGGGCGAGACTGGAAGAATTTTGCAACTTTTGTTCTGTCCTAATTGCTACCCAAGAAACACAAGGAATGGGGACAGTCTTATCTCTAAAAAATACTTTTTTTTTCCTCTATTTTTCTAGTTACCACCCAAATAAGCAGAATATACACAAGTTTCTGAGAGCACACAAGTCATACCAACATTAGTTTATAGCTGAGATTTTCTCATCTCAACAACTTTAACAAACAGCCTCATGATTCACAAACAAGGATTTGCCAGTATTTTTACTGAAGCCTAGTAGTTCACTGGAAAACATACTGAACTGGCTACATCCTGCTTTGATCCTTCAGAAAAGAACAGGAGAGCATTTTTAGCATGGCCATCCCCTTAATGAGAAGGCACGGGTACACAGTAGCTATGATCTGATCACAAATCATGGTAATTTTGTTTAAGGAAAAACTGTGTATATAATGGAAAAGAAATACGAAATAGCTAATTACAGATGTGCTTTAAAACATAAGATTATAGTAAAATTCGGGTAAATTGAACATTTGTAAAATACTGAACCAATCATTTTCACCTGGAGAGGCTGGGTGTTATTTTTCATTGTAAAGAAATTCAACTACTAATTTATTCACTTAACCTGGAAAGATCAGCCTCTGTGGGGTCTGGCTCTCAGTCTGCAAATTATGTTCTGGAACTTCAAATGAAAACATGAGAAGAAAATAATGAATCACACAAAAATCTCAACCTAGCCTTAAGGGACACACATGGCCACACATCCACAGCCATTCACATCATTCAACACCAAAAGTCTCAGAAAACAGATGACCTCAGTGAAATTTCCACTCCTGAGGCAGTGTTGACATTCAGCAACTGTGCCACTACCGATAAACCTTTCCACTTTCACTGAAAATTACCTTTGGAGTTGAGAGAGAACATGACGTAAATGGCCAAATCAGATTTTTTCCAGTGGGTGGGAGGTGTGGGACAGACAAGGAAATCCAACCACAAATTGGAATAATACTTCACTTTTTTCTACATTTCTAGTGATATGAGCTTCTCAGGGTTTCTTTCTACCAACAACTGTATAGTCTGTGCATCCGTGCATGTTATTAGGTAAGTATAGTTAAAAATAGACTTCTGAATAAATGTAAAATAGTTAATGGGTATCTAATATATAGTTATCATTCATTCACAAACAGCACTTTACACCCATAAGAATAGAAGGGGGCAAGTAGAGTCTCAAAAACAAATGCCCATTTACAATTCTTCATGCAAACCATAATTTTTACTAAGCACAAGTTAACCAGTAAAATTAAAGCTAAACTAGTAAATGAATACTTTTCCAAACATAAAATAAGCCAAAGAGGATAAGTACAGAATAATTTCAACTCTAACTAGTATGTCTGAATTTCTATTTAGTACTAAATAGGTATATTTCAAGTGCGTTTATACATATAATGTCATAAGGGCAAAGCTGTATGCCAAGTTACCATGGGCAGAGCAGATCATCAGAAGGTTTATTTCCAGGAATAATTAGCACTGTTCTAGAAGTAACCAATAAATAGGTCAAAAATTCTAAATTCAAAATTCTATGTATTTACCAATTTTAACTTATTACAGTATACCTGTTGCGCTGCAGTTCAAAACAAGAGGTTTTAATTTATCCATATTAATAACTCAGCTACTTTGGGAAACTGAGGACCTGTACGTACCCCCTACCTCCTGACAATTACAGATTCCCCAAAGACATTTGACTACAGAGTGGGAGATAAGAAAGAAAACTGGTGGTGCTCAAGTGATATAAAGTCACTTTAGGCTTCCTTTGGGAGGATCTCCTTGCAGTTTTAGAACTACCTGAATGTTGTGGCAGTTATCCCACAAGCATGCCAATAAATCTTTTACTTCCCAGTATTTTTCAATAATTCAGCCCCAGTGTTTTTAGGAGCTTTGCAAAATTAATAGAGAGGAGTCAAGTCTTCACAACATCATGTCAGACAGTCCCTCATTATAAGCTGCAGGAGAGTATATGACTTAGCTATTTGGCCTGAAGGAAATGCAACCTAGAACAGCCAGCCAGGGCATTCACACAATTCTCCCATCGTCATTATTCTGTAAGTTCTTGACTTAGTTGTTTCTGACGAGCACAATTAATCGTACTTGCTGCTGGGGAGAGAGAGGGAAGAGTTTCCTGAGGGAGTTAGAAGTTTCCTCCTACAGAACAAAGCCAGTAGTTCATCTCTCCCTGGAGATACAATAAAAGTTAAGACAGCCCAGTATAAAGTTCTGTTGAAGTGATTTACCACTTTGCAATATCCTAATAAGAAAAGCAGGGTGCATTTAAGACATTGTGACAACCTGAAATTCAAGTGTGACAGCTTTGACAGGTGAAACAGTGATGCTCACCAATGTCAGTTACCGAAATAAGCCTGAGGTACAGCTCCCTGCAGCTTGTAAAAGAGCCATATCAACTTGAGTGGACAGACCCAGATGACAGTACCTGAGTAACAAAGATGCTCTCTGTCAGTCTTGATCTTGGTACCATCTCTGCCAGTTTTTCCAGCTGTTTCTTTCAGTACTACCTGACCCTCACTTCTGTCGATCAAACCAGCTGTTTTCATCCAAAAGTCACTCTCAAATTGCCTCATTCCAATAGGTGTTTCCAGCTGGATCATCCCAACACACTTGATGGCCTCATAGTCCCTGTTTCATTATAAACCCTCCCCTTGGCATGATGTGCATATCAAAGGGCAAGAAAACAGCTTTCTTTGACATCTCATTGGAGAGGGCAGGAGAATAACTGTCCCTAGCTACGTTTGGGGTCACTGGTTCCTTTCCTCCTCCCGTCCGCCCACTCCCCTCAAAATACCAAATATGCAAGAACAATCCAAGCTTTAGAAAAAAAATCAAGGCAACTTTACAAAAGTGAAAACATGGATTGCCACAGTCGGCCTCCAAATCTTTACTGTTCTCACAGTCCTGACAGAAGTTACTTGTGTGTGTAAGCAACATTAAAAAAGCAACGCACACACACACATACAGAGACATTTTACAGCATTTTGTGAATCATTCTAGTTTTAAAGGAGAGATTGTATCAGCCAATACCATAACCTGCCACATAATGCAAACCACCTATTCAACAGATGCAGATGGTATGATTAAATATGCTGGAACTATAAATATTATTTCATGTAGATGCCAGAGGATGGTTTAAAACCCATATTTGTACAGAAAAAAAAAACTGTATTATGTGAATATATTCACACATATATATGTACGCATAAAGACAACAGGAAAAAAATCATTCTATAAAACAAAAGGTTTATGAATAGGTAATTATGCAATCATCCTATGAGAATTGCAGTAAAGCATTCAGGGATAATGAAGCCAGGTATTTAGTACCCCTTTTTTTTTTTTTCTTTATAATCTATTGTATATTATATTTGATTTTCTGGTATTTTACCTCCCATAAAGACTCTGGGAAATGGTTATGTAAGTAGTTTTAACTAATGTTGTAAACAGGTTTTCAGCTATGTTGCCATATGTTAACGATGACAGAAGATGTTACAACAAGTGATGAAATTCATTCACAAAGAGAAAGCCCAAGAATTCATGGGGCTTTATGCTCTAAGGGTAAGAAATCATTTTGGCTCTTTCCCAGAATGTACTGTTTCATCAGAAAACATGTTGCACTCAGTTTACTGGCAGTTTAATTCAACAAAGCTCACTGACTCTTCCCATCATCGAAATTCTCATTTAAGGGATAAAACTCCTCTCACTTAATTCATAGAACGTGGATATGTGCAGTTGTGACTGTAAGGCTAAACAATATCATGACAAACACCAGCTAATCAATGTCACAACTGCTTATTTTAACCTTCTAAATACTCCAGGAAAACTCCTGATTTGGTATCACCACTAGACTGTGGACAGACTAGCTTTTGGGTCCTCCACAAGTATGAAAGGCAATGAGGAGCTAGGAATTTGTAGCGCTAGAGAAGGAGGGGCAATTTGTCCCTTTGAAAGTATTTTGAAAAACCTTAGAATACCTATGAGCAAAGGCAGGGACTAAAGGGGCCATTACCTTTTAAAGGCATTCACTCAGTATTAATGCTTCTACGGATACTTAGCTTAAAAGACGACATTTAAAACACCATCCTGATAACAGCTCTTGTTTGTAAGGATTTAAGCAGACCTGCTCAAAGGCATTCATATGTCAGACTATGAATAGGTGCTGCTGTAGAAATCAAAATACATTTTTGCCTTCTCTGACAACGCCGCATCATAGTGAGCTCACTTGGAACTCCATCTGCCTTAACGCTGAGATGAACAAGCTCATTTTTTTATTTTTCCTTTAACCATCAGTTCATGGTGGTACATTTCAATTCCACAAAAAATTCCCCCTGCATTGTGCATCTCCTGGAGCACAATTATGTACCTGTAAAACCTGACTGACTAATTTCCAATTTATAAAAAGTAATGCAATTATCTTGTTCAAATTAGATTTAATTACAAAGCCTGTAAGTGGCCTAAAAGTATCTTCTTGATACATGCTCAGCTTAAAATTCCCATTATTTTCAGCAAGGTACACAACATCCCTTTCTGGTTGTATACCTCTCCTTCTAGTCTGATAATCTATGGTAAAGTGCACTACCCTGGAGCATCTCTTCAAATGTTATCTGGTTTCCATGCTGAAACATCCAAATCAAAAGGAAAACGCTAATAATCCTTTAGAGAGAAGTATGACTGGGAAAAAAAGAAAATATGTATATATATATATTTGCAGAAAACTAGTATCCACCAATCCAACAAGGCAGCTCCCATTTTATCCTCCTTTCAGCAGTGCCACATAGAGCTGGTTTCCAAGGGCACGACAGACAGCTGCTAGATGTCATCGGCAAATTAGTAAAAATGCTATCATGATGTACACAAAGATGGGAGACATCCCACTTACCATCTTCCTCAGAATACACACTCCAATAGCATCCACAGTACCCGCATGTCAGTATTCTCCTATTGCCTTTATTGTTTTCATTCCATAAATTGGGATTGGAAATAAGAGCCAAAGAAAGTGACAATAATGTAGACAGGGATGCTCAGTGCCACATTCACTTACCTGCAAAAGGAAAAGCACAGGGTTTGAGCTCACTAATCACACAAGTTAGCTAATCTTATTAGATGGCAGCTAATTATTTCTGACACAAAGAAAGATTACATGAGGCAGGAAAAGAAATGGGTTTTAATAGACACTGATGGGTTATACTGGGGGAAGAAACAAATATTCTATTTATCAAGAGATCATAAACATTTCCCTTTCTGTTTGCTGAAGAGCAGATGTGACAATGAAACAGGTGGTGGAAATATAAACCGTTCTAAAACCTCCAGGGTATTTTCTCAGGAAGTGTCTAATGATTGTCACTGGATCTGTTGCAGCGCTTACTTTATAGGCTAACGTGGTGCAAGTCGTTGCTGGGGTTTTGCCAGTGATCTCCTAGGCAACTGGCTGCTCAAAGGAGCCACAAATAGAAGCAGTAAACCCCACTCCCCATTTCAGTCTCAAAGCAGCTTGCACTTGTAACGTGCACCACGCGAGAAAATATACATCCTCCAAAGGTTGGGTGATCAAAAAAGCATGCGTTCCCTTCCTTGACATCCCACAGCCACGGATATTGAGAATAAGAATCAGATTTGTGCATTAGTTCCAAGAAAATAACTGAATAGCTTATTAAAAAATGTTTCCAATCTGTCAGGTTTTACCAAAAAAATCTCCACCACCACCAGTGCGGTGTTCACACAGACTGCTTACTAATACGAGGTACCCAGCTGGACTCGCAGGCATCAGAGAAAATGAAAACTTATAGTCGTATATTTTAAAGATTCATTATAATGACTTTATACAATTACTTATTTTTGTTTAGCCTACAATGCGAGCACAAATTTATTAAACTTAGGTCACTCGTGCATTTTATTTATTAAGACAATAAATAGCAAGTGAAAACCTAGAAAGAGTGATCTGCTGTCAGCTGCTCTGAAGAGCCATTTATATATTTAATTACATCTCTCCAAATAAAAATTCATCATTCCCTTTTGGTCATTAAATGTATTTTTTAATTTTTTTCAGCAATTTGCTTTTTAAATAATTTGAAAAATTGCAGGTATTTTCCTTTATAAAGAACTATCATAATTTTTTTAGAAATTATTATGTACACAAGCTATTTATATCTTTGTTTCCTCTGTATTTATATAACATTGTAATATCATACAGAGAAAATCAACTATTCTCCAAGAGATATTGTGGAAAGAACTGGGAGTCATCTTGGCAAAGCAAATGAATTCTAGTTTTAAAATATATTTCAATATAAAATGTGAATGTCTTCAGAAAAAAAGGTCAAGTTATTTAAACAAAGCGCAGATACTAGATAACAGCAGGCAGAGATTCACCAGCAAAGTAAACACGACTAAAACATAAAAAAATGTCACACTGCGAACTAATGGCAGTGTCATACTGATAAGGTCAAAATTAAATTTAAAGCCTCCTACAATCTTTTAACAGAGAAAACATTAAGGAAATACAGAAAGTAAACATGTTACTCATACAGGCGTCTTTGTACAGACACAAATAGGTGTCACAAGTGCACACAATTTTTTCAGTTTTTATTTGAATAAATGTATAGTTCAATTTTAGAACTTAAAGCAGTTTTGCAGTAAAGATCTCACTATATAAAAAGAGTCTTACAATGTCTTGTTTAGGTGAGTACAGAGTTTTCCTGTAACTTGGATGTATTATTTACAGGTTTTTAATTAGAGCTACAAAGACCTCTGGTAGAAAAGGGATTCATTATACACATTTCCGACTGCATGATGAAAGTAAGAAATGAAGACGGATGTAAGCTAATCCAAGTATCAGAAACAACTTAGATATATCACACAAACCTTGAGTTTAATACAATCTACTCTTCAGCTGTGCTGATTCCGGGATAACTTGCACAGAGATTTCTTGGAGATTTCTTTCTGGGATAACTTGCAGAGTGATACATCTGCCTAATGTTGTATTGTGTCACACAGCCAAAGTGACCTATCAGATTATCTCATTCAACCTCTACCAACAACGGATACGTAACCTCCAGATACACAACACACCCAGAATCACACTGCTTCATAGTGCTTAGCTGCCAAGCCAGGAATCCAATTCTGATTACATGTTCTCTAACTGCTCTTTGGTTGGAAGTGTTGAGCTCAGGATGAGGAGCCTCATCAAGGCACCCCTTCAGCTCCTGGGACAACCAGGATCTCGCGAGGTCATTCCCTCCTTTTTCTTGAAAACTACTTTCTATTTGGAGTCCCAGTAGCAATAAAGAAGAGTTAATCTCTGTTGAACAGTTTATCTGAAAGCTTCCACAGCTGCTGATCACAGGAAGGATCTCAATAGGTTGAGAGGAATGGAGAGCCATTGCCCACCAAGCCTTTGAAGAGATCCCAGAAAAGGTCTCAGCTGGACAAAAGCAATGGCTAGGGCTTTTCAGTCTTGGCCTTAGGTGCACAAGATGGTTGGTAACAATTTTGCAGGTATTTTTGTGACCCGATCCAAGACCTTACAATCAACAGCAACAGTAAAGACAAGGACAAGGTACACACATATCCTCTACACTCTTTTGAAGGGGCAATAACAGCAATGAAGGATGAAGCGTAAGAAAGAAAAACACAACAGCAGCAGCTGTGCTGAAGGACATAAGACTTTTAGAAGCTGAGGTCAAATGGCCACCTCCAGAATTTATCTTATCCAGAGACTAACATAAAGAATAAAATGTGAAGCACTACAATTCTTCCCTGTATTTGTAATTTTTGCAACGTGTTATTAGACTGGAAAGAACAGCTACCTGTACAAATTACAGCACAACATTTCTTTAGTCTTTAAGGCCAGGTACCTGCACCATTCGCACAGTTAGGAATGGGAAGCTGTTCTTTGCTATCAAAGTTCTGCTAAGGAAACCAGAAGCCTTATTTAGGAAAAAAAGAAAACAAACACCACAGTCAAATAATTGTCAAAAGATATTCTGAAGGACAGAAGAAAATGTACTAATTAATTCAAGGAGAATTTTATGAAGAGATCTTATCTTTTACATTAAAGGGACTAGTAGCAAAGGTATTGGCAATTCCTGCGTTTCCAGGGAAAAACCTTCATCATGAGTCTGCTAGGGAATTACAAAAACCAAGGGGGCTCAGGTTTATTTCTTCAGCTGCAAACAAGTTACCACAGGATAAATGAGTGTGCTTCCCACAAGAGACAAACCAAGAATTTTCATTTGCTTTCCAAGGCCTGATTTTCCACAGGAAGACACCAGTGAAATATTACAGAGTTTGTCATACGCTTCCACCTGCCTGAGTATTTTCCGTAAAGGAGAGAAAGAACCAGAAAAGCTGGCCTCTATTCTGAACCAGAGCCAGGCAAGATTAAGGCAAAACCTAATCAGCTAAAAGTTCTGCAAGGAGACCTCTGCTAGGATCTCTGAAGGTACGAAAAGCAGAATAAAAGATCAGCTGAAAAAGATAGAGCATGGGATGCAGGAAGTGGCTGAGGTGGACAAAAGACGTAGAAACCAGGACACAGACATTAACTTCATGCAGAAAGACAGAGATAGAAAGAACAGCATGGCAGAAGCACATGCCAAATACTCAGCAAGTCTGGGGGAAAAAAGGTAGTCAGAGCTGACAGAAGAGGGATGAGCTTACAGCAAATGTAGCCAAGAGAAAATCATGGCATAAGGCAACTTCACATCAGTAGAAGTGAACAGAAAGTGACAGATTTTCGAACTCTGCAGTATGAAAAGCCAAGCCAAAAGATGACAGAAGAAGGAAAGGAGAAGGAAGACTCCTCAGAGTACAGTCAAGGTTAGCAGAGGTTTGGTATGAAAATGAAACATTACTTTAACCCTTGATTTAAGATAGACCCATTGTTTTATAGTGTGGTGGTATTAGGAAGGCAAAGAAAACTACACCTGGGCAGGGAAAACAGAGTTATTTAAGAAGTGGAAAGAAGTACTTGTCAGAACAGAAAGACGTCTAGGAGAACAAGTATGACCAGGAACAAGCATGACCAAGAATAATATACTTCCCAGGGTTTGGAGCTAGAGTAAGCAATTTCTGTAGGCTAGGATAAGGTATGAGGTGAGAAGGACAGAATCGAACAAGGTTTTTAATATAATTTAGAGGCAGCATGAAAAAGTCTGGTCAAGTGACAAAGTGTCCTATGAATGTTCACAGGAGGACCAGTATAAATTTGAGCTCCATTTAGGTGTTGCATCCAAAAGTCAAAATTACGGCAATGGTATGGTATCTTCTCTGAAAATATGCAGAATTCTGAAATCAGGACTTTCAGTGAGATAAACAGATGCTGGCGTAAACAGAATTAATATTCCCTGAAGCAAGCAAACAAACAAAATAGTCAACAAGTTCAAAACAGCTACAGTTTAGACAAACACATAATCGGTCCCTTCTCCATACACGTCAAGTCAAACTTTGCATCAGCTCCAAAGTTATAACCTGGTTAAGTGCTTTTCTCCAGATAAGACCATTACCTTCTGCTGCTAAATAGTTAACTGAAACCAAAAGGTTGATTTTTTTTTTTCCTCTCTTTGTATACAATAAACAGGAAACAAACAAAAATCATTAAACACAGTAAGATACTCTCCTCAGCAAACCAGCAATTCCACACAGTATATCTAAACCAAACAGACTGAAAGGGAGTATGAGATTCTCTGGTCTGCAAGGAAGCAGGTGTCAATGGAGGCTTGCATTAACACTTCAGCTGAGACTCCAGACACCTCAGAAGAGTCACGATCTATTTACTACTCAAGCCTGTCTTAAAGGAGCAATGGTTCCTGTTTCACAGCTGGTGACAGGACTGTAAGCCAGCTTCACCTGCAGGGGTCAACACAAATTCCCAAGAACTTTCTCTCATTCCACCAGCAGGCTGGAAAATGAGACAGATGAATGCAGATGTAATTGAAGTCCCTAAAGGCAGTATATATCCTTCATCTGAACAAGATTAACCTCTGTCCCAGAACATAAAACATTGTAAATACCAACCATCAGTTAATTCATGTTCCTGCACATCAATTCCTGCTGCCCTATAGTCAACAAGGTGAGCAAAGGTCTGGAGTTTACTCTGGCTGGGCAAACTGTAAGAAGTCAACTAGTACAACATGAAACAAGGATACTTGCATAAAGTTTGTCACACACTTTAATGAAACTGAACAAAACCATTAATCATTCACTGGATCTTGTATCTGATCTCTACCAAATTGGTTAGATTTTCCTTCTGTTCACTCTGTTCTTATGACATCGACACACAACATGGTTCCAACCTTTACTATTTGCAGTCCACAAAGGAATGTAAATCTGGAAAGCTTTTTTCCATACCAAAGTCAATAACAGTAACACTGTGACATGCTCCTTCACTCCATTTATGTTTCAAAATTTAAAATATCTGCTCTGTCTTTCAGACATCATTTTTCATGCCCTGCAATTCACTGTTGAGAAACAAGGGATGTCTAGAAGACTGCAAGACACAAAAAGAAAAACCTTTGACATTTGAAATGACATATGACTTTTTTGAAGCAATGATTTTTAAAAGTAATGGAAGACTTGCATCCTTTTGAAAAGAAAATTCTATTTTATCTTTAGGAGCACCGTCTATAGAATATGCTACTATTCACCTCATGAAAGTAACTCTGGGGTCATGTAAGTCACTCTGACCACAGCTGGTAGAAGTTTAAAAAAAAATAAATCTCTAAACAGCTGTGTTGTAATCAGATAAAAACAACTAAACTGAAAATGACTGAGGCAGCTGCTTTAAAAAAAAAAATATTCATCCACAGTTTACTGGTCTCATGCCACTGAACAGCTTAGATAAACTGCAGTTAAAATACATATCCACTTCATACATTGTTTTTAAGCACACATTAATGATGAATGTGTTCACACAGAGCTAAGAAAAAACCACAGACTCCAGTAACAATACCTGACATGGTATTTTATCCTCGTAGAAGACAGATTGGTATCCCATGTCTGTTTTAAGTCAGTCTAAAGGCAAAAAGTCACCACCCCTGCCTACCCCTGAAAATAAAACAATGACAAACCAGAACCCTGAACAAAAAGCAAATAAACCAAACCCCAACACAACTGAATGAATCAAGAATAACTCCTAGAAACAGAAACACACTACATATATAACTACTTTAGCAGGGGACCAGGGGGTGAGGAGTGTTGGGGGAAGAAACCAGTAAAAGCTTCTCTAGAGGAAAAACCTTTCATTCCAGTTCACAGTGAGCAAGAAGCACAGAGAAGTGCCTGTCCTTGCTGTTTGGCTGAAGGGAAATACTTCTGGTTTTGGCCTGATAATCCTATGGATGCACATGGCAATAGCAGACGTACAAACTAAACCAGAAAGTAGCAGTTATCTCCTGGAATTTAAGTTTTTAGTGATTGCAGATGGCTCTGCCTTTAGCGTATGCAAGATTTTAACTAGCTGGAACTATGAGAAATTGGGACATGAGAAAATTTATTTCATGATGAAATCCCTGAAGCGCTGAGCATTGATTTGCATTTTAGCAGAAATTCATCATCTGACCGTGTCACAGATGCCCCCCACCCACAGTTTCTCTCTTCTCTTTGCTCTTGGCTGAATATCTTTAGACCAGGACTCTCAAATGAAAAAAAGTGGAGATGGAGGCAATTGTTAAGTTTGGGCAGAAAGACTGAAGATAAAACTGCTGCTGGGATTGTTTTGTCCACATGGCCACTGCACATATGGCTTGAATCCCTAAAGGTTCCTGAGCAAACCAGATGCCATTTTACTGGGCTTCTCTAAAGGACATTTTAGGAAGGTAAAGACAGAAAAATGTAGCGCAAGGAATTATAAAAGATTGTCCAAAACTCAGGGAACATGCGGTAAGCATACTGACAGCAGCACTTACCTGAGAAGGCTGACACAAAACAGTTAAAATTTGACGAAAAGAATAAATTTTGTATGTTTGTCAAAGTTTTCCCTCCTACGCTTTGTTGCTTGGTAATTTTTTCAGAAAAACAGTAGCTCCATAGTACTTTCAACAATTTTTTTTTTTTACTAAAATAATTTCTATTGCTTCTGGTACAATGCCAGCTAATTCCACAGCTGAAAAAAAACTAACAAAGAGCTTGCTTTTGATCCACCACTTATTTCATGAAAGGAAATACTTACTTTCAGTCACAACATGGGGATTGTTCTCCATGAAGTACCAGGCCATATTTGGCATCAAGACAACACCCAGCACTTTATCCAGAAATACCAAAATTTATCTCATAGAGCCGGCATTCACAAGTGTTATATATCCCATAATTATTTCAATAAATACTACGTCAAGCTCATTAAATAGCATGCACAAGCACATCATGATGAATTACAGTAGTGCCAGACTACAAGAAAGCCACACCCAACCGACACTTAAGATCATTATTTTGTGGAAAAGAATGATTACAAAGTACAGTACATACTTGGAGAATTTTTAAAGCAAAAACTAAAGCTTATTTAAACTGTTCATTTCACCTTTCTTCAAAAAAAACCTCTTATTTCTTTTTAACTAAAAATTATGGACCTGGTTAAAGAAAAATCAAGAGTGAAATTATCTGCCTCATGCTGTGGGCAGAGTTTAATCACCACGATTCTTCCTAGCTCCATGCGCTATGAATTTATGAATTTCAGATAAGTAAAACAGATCCTGGAAGAGACTGCAATGCTTGCAGGTATTATATCATTATAATACATGAAGCCCACTGGAGCTCAGGCAGGTGCTGTACCCATCTCAGAAGTTGCAATCACAAAGGCATCAGACAGCAAGATTGGGCAAAAGTTCCCCCAAAGGTGAATTTAGCTCAGAACATTTATCCACATCAAAAGTCCTGCTGAGATGTTGTGAAGTAGATTCCACCTATGGTTCCGTGCTATTGTGAAATCTGTAAAGGCAAGTATGCAGCATAGGAAGAGCAAAGCTAATAATTTATCAACCGTATTTTGCCAGTTACCTGGATTCATAAGCTATGAGAAAAGAAGTATTTATTTGGACACTGCAAAAAAATCTTACAAAAGGTAATATTCAATATTGATGAACTAGACTGAAGAAGAGTATTATATGAGGACACTAGAAGCTGCTTTGGGAAGCCTAGTGCAGAAAAACCTAAGAACCTGATAAAAGACTTTTTCAAAGAAATGACCTTTACTATTAATGGAAGCAGAACACACAGCAACTAAAACTGCTACCCTGGAAGAGCTGCGCAACTTACTAGGATCTTCATTTCTGTCACTTGGATTACCTTTACCATAACTTTACTGGAGAAGTCCTTTAAAAATAAAGCAGTGTTTGCAGCCCACTCCAAAGAACAACTTAACTAGGTCTTCTATTTTCAACTATGATGCATATTCCCATGTGTGAAAATCACTGTGGAATTTTTATTATTTCCCGCACTTTGTGTATCAGTTCAATGTTATTTATTCTGTGTAGATTAATAAGTAATGACACATTTCTATATTTCAATTCTCAGCTAGGTGGGATCTAGTTTGTCTAAGTTAGACTGTGATTCATGCTTACCATTGCACAAAAGCAGCAAGCAACTCAAGTTCAGCAATACAACCATTTTGCAAGTGCAATTCAAACTGTTGGCATTTTAAGTAAAAGATGCTACATTATTGGCTGTGCAGTGTCACTGTCAAATATTTTTTTTTATTTGAGCGAGTCAATTAAGAAGTCTGCACAGATCAATTGGTCTCCACCTGGAGAAAGAGTACTTCTCCTTGGCCTGCCAGACACCATTACAAAATGATTTTGTCAAAAGTATAGTTTGAAGCCATCAGTAGAAATTATACTGAAATAGAAAACTAATTTAAAAGGTACACCAGATTTCGAGACACAGCACTGTACTAACTCGTTTGCAGAACTTCCATGCTACAACTGGTTTTCATCAGCCTCCTCAGACTGAACTTACAGCTATCTGCCCCACTCCACACAGACACACATATGGAGCTCTAGAAAACAAATTATTTGAGGGTAGAAGAATGGGAAGATAGTAGAAATTAAGAAAAATCCTCAAGTTGCATAGATTCAGTACTCCATGTCACACTGTTCTTCTGAAAATTGCAAAGACTATTTGGGAAACACCACAGAACATTCAAATATGGTAATATATACCAAACCCAGTCTATATTGCTGCTGGAGAGACCTGGCAAAAGACTTGCAGAGAAATAAAAAATAAGGAAACCATTAGAGAAGGCAAATCCAGGCCTTGCATTACTTACAGCAAAGAGGAAAGTGTCATTGCTTTAAGAACTGACTTTCATTCTCCTAATAGCTACTGGTTCACTGATCACAGCTTGTGTAACAGCTTGCTAGCCAAAATGTAATTCAAGTAGGGGTGATGTAAGATTTTATATGAAAAGCTACAGCAATGAAAAAAAACGGGGAAAGTTTCTGTCCCTCATTTCCATTCTCACTGGTGATGGATGAAATAGAGGTTCCCCAGGGGTTCTGGAGATCCAGTCAAGGTCTACTGGGTTATCAGGAACTTGCCTAGAAACTGCATAAAGAAGGGGAGAAAAAATATAAAATCTAGTGAGCTCCTCTGTCCTACAGACTACCTTCAATGGCCCTAGCAAAACACTCTGCCTGTCAAAATACTAGCACAGCAACAACGCCAGAGTGGTCATCTCACACTCAATCCTGAGCCCTTCTCAGTTCCTCATTGACCATTTACTCCTCCTGACCTCTAGTCGTTCCACAAACAGGTTTTCTCCCTGCTTGCTCTCCAACTTTTCCTTTTTGTTACTACTATTACTGCCTCCATCCTAACAGGCCTTCCAAAATTTGCATATTCTACACAAAAGATAAACAATTAAATGGTAAAATCTAGAGACACATGGAGCTATCACAGTCGTTCTGCTCTACTTGATTACATGTTTTGCATTACGTATTTCTTACTGTTTATTTAGATGGTAGAAAGGTTGCAGACAAGGACCAGGTCCTTACCTCGCACAGGCTGCAGCATAAATGGGCTGATCATAATTGTGGCTTCTCTGCTACTAACAAGAAACAATTCATGATTATACTTTACTAAAAAGGAATTTCTCATCTCAGACCATTCAACAACTCAAAACAGCAACCCAAACTGAAGGCTGTTGATTTTCAAACTGTCTTCCCTTTCTTGACTGTTTTCTCACTATAAACACATCACCCTTTCCTCCCAAAACCATCTTTGAACTCTCCTGCACTGACGTTCAATATTTTATGATAGCCACCCAGTGAATGGTATGTATGCACAAGATAACCATGACAACAAATAATTAGCGGGTTTTGCCTGGCTGAATGCCACCTGTGAAGAAAACAGCAATTCATCTCCTTACAAGAGACAAAGGAAGAGACTGAAGGAGCTCTAAGACATCTCGCATTAAACCATTATATTCCTTCCCCACAGCGTAATTGCTTATTTAAACGCATTAAGGGAACTAAGAGTTTCTGTACAGTAAACAGAGACAGTCCCCACCCCCCGCATCTCTCCTCTTTTACATGGCTTTAAAGTCAGCTGAAATAAGGCAGAAGTAATTTGGGTGATAAGCCAGAGCTATGTTTTATTTCTTTTCAAATTAAAAAGTTTCAGCTTTAACTGGTGACAAAAAAAAAATAAATTGGATTTTTTAATTTCTTAGATTGTCATCAGTTGCTTTTTCATTGTTAGCTCCTTTGTGGGCTTTCTTCACTTTGCCTGAACTTGACTGAAAATGAACTGGAACACAAAATGAGAACGCTCCTCCACTTATTAGGAGTGTTTGCCGGTGTTAGCTGGAAGTCTGAGCTTCCTCTCTGACAGTTCTCCCTATGTGCTCAAAGTGGGGACAAAAATGCTTTATGTTTCCATCTCGGGAAGGAACGCAGCACATTTCCAATGAGGTGCCATCAATACCTCATCTCCCCTCACTCTACTGCCTAGCAAAGATCTAGAAACCCACTCTCGCATCCCACCGACTTGTGGAATTGACAGGACAGGATGCTCTGCTTGTACATTGCTGCCGTTATAGTTTACTCTGCCATGGACACAACCACAGACATTTCTGCTGAACTGGGTTGAAAGTTTTTCAAAGCCATGTCAGAAATACCAGCAAAAAGACACCTAACGTGAATGCCGTGGATCCCCCCATCATCTTCTTCATATCAAAGCACTGAGAAATCAGCCAGTGCATGAGAGCAGTAAGAGGAACAGAAATTTTAGAGGAAGCTTTCAGGTAGGCAAAGATTACACTTCCTAAGGTTTCCACTCTGCTGCTCGCAAGTAATGTCCCAGAGAGACCCGGTGAGGTCTGCAACTCAGCATTGGTATTTCCAGTTTCTCAGCAACCATCACGCCTACAGCATCGTATGCTTATAAGTTCTGGCACGTCAGCCACTTGGGGACTGTTCACAAGACACATGTGGCTCTAGAGAGGAGCCGCTTTCCCTCAACAGGAAGGCTAAGATTAGCTTCCTACACCTAAAATGCCTGCCTCTCGGATAAATGGCACACTTTAAAACATGTGAACCAAGAAAGAGGCCAAGTTACTATTCAAGCTCTCAGATCTCTTCTATGAACTGTACCAAAAACCACTACCTTTACATTGAATAAAGAGGTGTTACTTGACATTAAAGACTGCCTTGAAATTGTGTGCAGTACTAAAGAGCAGCAAATGGAAGAAGTAAGGCAGAGAAGTGAGAAGATGGGCAAATCGTTACTGAATACATAAACACTGAAAAGTGTTAATCAAGTGTGCTTCTCCCTATATCAAGTTCATGGCATACAGTACAACATAGTGTGAAAGTTTTCACACTAAGTGCTCTTCATTGTGAAGAGAGAGCAGCAGATTTTATTTCCAATGAGATGGGTCTTGTTTGAAGCCTGTACATCTGAGAGTGTACGTCAGAGAGAACAAAATTAATCCTTCCATCCTCTCCATAGTTCCATACTTACACATCCCCAAAGCAAACAAGTCATTTTCAAAATGTTTTCAGCATTAATGGACCTGATTCTTCTAAATAAGAAAATAAATATGTATAAGTCACGTAAAAAGCTTTAAAACTATACATAAAATCTGCAAATTCTGCCACAGCCTATGCTTATTAGCATCTGTGCCAGTTAAAGTGGATGCTATTGATTCAGCTCACCAGATAAACACGTTTACCATCAGCTATGCTTCTCCTATATTTCCAGTGTAAAACCAAGTAACAGATACACAATGAAGAGTATTGAAAAGGACAGAACAAGTGCTGATGACTTCTCATCCATTATTTCATGCAGAAGCTTCCAGTCCTACATGCTCATTTGCATAAATTCAAACTTATGAATACAGGAGTTCTAAGACTAACTCCCTCAGCTACCAGCTTTCCCCCATTGCTGCTGCTTTTCACCTGCAAAATAGACATCTGTTCTCATCGCCTGCTGCCCCATGGTCTAAGGAAGATGTGATCTAATTCATGCATTCTAAAAAGTGGGCCTAGATTATCCTAAAGTTACCTTGAATATGTTATTTTTTCTCTGAAAACTGAAAACAGTGGAAGAGAAAATACAAAGGGAAGCAGTACAGTGAACAATTCCAGTTCCATATTTTTCATTTAACTTCTTCTCCCCTCTAAAAAGTCCATTCTGCAGCATTTTCAGGTTGATTTTTGAGGCGTCACATCCAGACTTAATCCTGAGAGCCATTGTTTTACAAATGGTCAAACCTACTAGAGAAGACAACAGGGGCAAAACCAGGCAGTATGAATTTAAGTATTAACTTGCCACAGAAGGGATACAGGAAGGTAACCAAACACACCCTGAGTGCACGCAACAGCTTTTTTGGCTGCTAGTCCTAAAATGGTGTCAGCTCATTGCTCATACTATGAAACATATATATCTCCATGGCTGGTCTAGTTCTGTTTTGCTGCAGCTAGGCTTGACAACATTTAGAAACCCCTTACCAGTTGTCTTTCAACTCTGTTACCCCTTCATTTAGCCAAGGCAGCCTGTTTAATGCACTCTTCACAGGATCAAACATAATTGTCTACATGATGACATTTAAATTACAAGGGGCTTGCTACTGTTAAAATTGTATTCTTGCTAGATAACAAAAATAATCAACTACTTTCAGAGTACACTCTTACAACACTATTACAGACTAAAGAATTTGGAAAGGTAAGTGTGTTTTATATCAGTTTACTCAGAGGCCAGTAAACTGCATATAATGGTAGATCTCAGGTACAGGAAACAAGTTCACTACAAGCTCTGAAATACATCACCTACACTATTCTGCACTACCTTTGAAGCTGTTCCACAGCGTAAGACTGCAAATTGATCCTTCCTGGGTTTATTCCCAATTGTATTTGTGATTTGCAATGAAACAAGCAACTCCACAGCAACTCTAAACTACTCTAACCCAAGACCTAGAGTACAGAGACCAAGCAAGGTACCCCAAACTGGGGAGGCACTAAGAATTGCAGCAAAACCAGAATTTAGGTATTCTGGCTACCTGTTAACATGTAAGCCTCAGTCAGGCTGTGTAAGCTGAAGTCAAACATATTGAAACATGCATCTTGTTAAAGCAGTCCAGAGACATTTATGAATGGCAACTTTACAATGTTACTGTAGAAAATAACTAAATCCCCTGCATGATACATACAACTCCATTGTAAGATGGCAAGTAGTATCTTACATTATACATTAATGTAAATAGGATACAAATTTGTTCATTGTTTTAACCTTTTCCAGTGCAGCCCGTCTGTCGGGATTGCAAACTGCATTGGTTTTATTGTCTTTATAAGCTCTAAGCTTCCTCTTGCTGATCAGAGCCCTCTTGTCACTCCTATATTCTCTGTTCTCAGGCCATTAATACCTACTGCTTATTCCCTGAAACTGTAGGCTTTCTATGTTCAGCTACCTTTTTTCTTTCCTCTGTTCTCCTAGAAGCATATCTGCCATATTTCAGTTTCTATGGGCCCTATCACCTCTTCCTAAAAGCCCAATCTTTCAAACATAGGCTGATGCTAGTAGACTAAAGATGGCAAGCAAGTTCAAAATTATGGCATTTAAGCTCAGTTACATGTTGTGAAGATTAATCACTTTTTCCACAAATGAACAAGTCATACTTCATTTTCACTTTGGTTTTAGTTGACTTGGCTTTCATTACTGTATTTGGCAACTAAGATAAAAAGCTGAGTTTTGTGTAAATCGTCTATCGAATGAAGAAAGTACTGTCATGGAAGCAGAGAAGATCAGACTTTGGTAATACTAACTCAGAAATATTAAATATGCTTATGCCCACAAAGGCAATAATACCATGTATATCTTATCATCAGAAAAACAAAAAAAAAAGTACAACTATTTATCCAACATAGAGAAACTTGACTTGTAAATACTGTTTCACCCCAATGTATTAGAGATGCAGTTTGCAATTGCTGATTAATTTATCTAGAAAAATAGTCACAAGAGCATGTTGACATGCTTTTCTTGATTTGTCTCCCTTTGGCCTTGTCATACTCATAAGGGTTTGAGAAAGTAGTCTGTCCCCTCTCTGTGAAGGGATTTGAATCCACATCTCCCAGATACCAGACAAGAGCTTCTCTCAGTTCAATTCTGTCCCTAACCAGCAGATAGTGGATTAAGCACAGAATTCCCACACTATCCTGAGGTGGGTCCCTGCTAGAATTGCTGTAAGGATTATTCTGCTTTAAAAAAAACAAACCAGAAAAAAAAACAAAAAAAAAAAAAAAAAAAAAAAAAAAAAAAACAACAACAAAAAACAAACAAACAAAAAAAAACACACAATACCCCCACACACATTTCTTCATGGAAAAGAGAGTGCCATTTGAATTAGGGAAGCCAGAACAGAAGCATTACTTGGAGAGTATTATCATGTGTTCCTATCAGTAAGTAGCCAAACACTGATGAGCAGGTACTCAGCTTTATTTTATTTTCCTTCTATACGTGTTTCTATGGCGGTTTGTACAAGAAAATAAAACCAGCCTTCCTGAGCAGATTTCTCTTGCCCAGTCACACCCTGTAAGGAAACCTCCGAGGCAGACTAATCGGCTCTGCTTCCTGCCTGCAGCATATTAGGTCATCCTTCCCCTGGTAGCCCTGCTCCCCAGGCACACAGGGCACTTCAGACAGACAGCAAGAAGGACAAAGCTGTTCTTCTGCAGTCAATCTATATTAAGGGGCTTACACTGCAAAGCAAAGGAAGTGCAGAAAGAGGATACAAATAGATTAATATCATTACAGCTTGTAAACAATCCTAGGAAATTAAAAACAGCCTGCTTGAAGAACATAGATTGATGTGCTATGGGCATTCTCCACAGATCTCACCATAGTAACCAGAACAGCCAAAATGTCTGTAGGTTAGGTATAGCATTTATATTTGAAAATATTTTCCTTCATTTGTGTACCACATAATTGGGTGAAGGACTTCTAAGGCAGAAAAATAATAATCAAAGCCTAAAGGAAATGTCCTTTTTATTGAAACTGACAGGGAGAGAAAAAGAGTTCTGTGACCTGTTTTCTTCACACATTAAAGCCTTCTTTCTACAGGTTATCTTAATAGATAAAATAGCCCCTCGAACAATATACATTTTGCATTCCACCACAGATATTTCTGTATCTGTGTATAATGAGATAATCTATTTTGGTAGTTATTAATACCAGCAAAACCACTCATCTATATTTAGATATTATACTGAAACACTATTTTCCCAAAGTTCTTGTACTTGAAATGTACATAAATAATCAACAACCAGCAGCCAAAATAAACAAACCGATAAGTTACAATGAATACACCAGTGAATACAGTTCTGATTTTTTTTTTTCTTCTTTTCAAGCTTTATGGTCAGTTTTCATTATAGACCAAGGCGAGCCGATAAGCATGGTACCTGCTCTGCTTGTACTTTACATTGAACACACTCCTTTAAGCTCACTCTGGGAGGTCGGGCTTCAATCACACCTTCCACCTTGCATCTTTCTGGCAGCTCATGCAGATTATTTTGCTGATACCACCGTGTCAAAGGGACCAAGTTTCCATCTGCATATTCCCCTAAAATACTTCAAGTTCGGTTGTACTAAAACTAGCAAAACGTGAGGACATACACTAGAGGCTGGACAACAATTTTGTGCTACAGAGCACAGAAAGGATCACTAAGGTTTTCCTTCTCGGTGTCAGGGGAGGGGAACAAAGCCCAGGGACCATCATCAAGCTTCCTGGCTGTTACAGGAGATGAGAACACTTGCACATTAGTAATGTCATGCTGAGGGCTGAGGATGCCAAGGCACATCTTGCCTAAATGCAGCCGGTACTGTGGTCCTACATAGGAATGCAACTCAAAATAAGACCCTTGCATAAAGGTTTACTATAGTCCAGCTAAACCATTTCGCAGTTACAAGTGTTTTTATGGGGTTTGGTTCCTAAATTTAAATTAAAATAGAATGCACTTTTCTTTCTTCTCCATAAGTACGTAGACTTTATAATTTGTCACAACATAATTCATCACAAAATAATAGGCTGCCAGCACTGCCATTTTGTGCTGCCACAGAAGACTTTGCTGAGATAGCCATTAGTGCTAATGCTTATCCTGGCAATGGATCATGCTACTGAATGAATTTGTTTGCTGTAATTAGTTGAATTACTTAAAATTAGAGAAGTGCCAATCATTTGTTCAGCAGGGAGATGTATACAATTCTTAGCAAAAATCAAAGCAGTTGTCATAGTCAACCAAAATGAATTCTTGTCTTTACATTCCTCTTAGGATTACAAACATTTAAAATTAAAAGCTGCACGGGTCTTAGTTAACTCACCATTTAAGAAAAGTTCTAAGGAAGGGGGGTGCTTTTAAAATAATGCCAATGAAAGACTGACTATACAGCAATTCTAAACAAAGATGTGCAAGTATATAACCCACGTAATTCCCCAAAACCACTGTAATTCATGTAGCACTATTTAGATATTCAACAACCATTTCTATGTGCTGAAAATATAACACCTGGAAAGAGTGACCAGGTTTTGCACGGCAGTTACCACCTTCCACCGCAGCCCTCCTCGCCTCAGATGCACACCCTCGCCCCTGGGAAGTAACGGAAGTGTTGGAGGTGAGTCAAAAATGTAAATCCCTTACCGGATGAACTATCAGCTGAGTTTAAACTCACTGTTGTTTTACACCCTCATATCATGTTTACAAGTCACAGGAGGTCCTGGCTGTAAGCAAGCTACTACTTCCTGGGTGGGTTTAGAAACAAAAAACTGCAAAGGAAAACCCGCAGGTTTCTCAGCGTACAGCAAGTGGCTCTCCCTGTATTCTTAGCAGTTGAATTCTCTCTTTCAGCTTTAACGGACAGCTCAAATACAACAGCATGTAAATTGCAGCATAATAATTTAAGAGAATCGCTGACCCTATTAATTTCAAATTAACACAATTATAAACAGGAAATTAAAGAATAATTACAGTGATTGTTAAATGGATATAAATGAAGGAAATGAATGGCAAATCTAATTTTGGAATCAGTAAGCACCCACTCTTCACTTTAATAAATATTGACAGAGGCAGGCAATGGCACATGAGATTTAGATACCCCACTTTCAAGGCTGATGCCCCAAATCTCCTTTTTCTCTCCTCCCTCCCCAAATAATTGATTACATTCTTCTCAACTTGGATTTTTTGTTTGCAAGCACAAAGTTGTTAACAGGTTCTGTTCAATTCCGGTGAAGTGTGAAGGTCCCACAAGACGTTAAATGCCTACAAACTTCAAAAGCTTCAACATACTAACAGGTAAAGCTAGAGGAGAAAACACATCATTATATATATATATATATATACACACACATACACCAACACATCACATATATTACCAAAGGCATATGATTTCACCTCAGTGGCACAAATATAAAACTCTTGTAGACAAGTATCATTTAAGTGTTGTTCTGTAACTGTGGATATTCAATCACTTTCCCACTCTAACGGTAGTCACATTTCTCTTTTAGCAATGAAGGGTTGCCTGAGATCGGAATTTGATAATGCTTTACTATGGCAAACAGTGCAGTCGGTTGCAGATAAGCACTCAGTTCTTTCCTCCCAATGCATCAATTTCCACAAACACTGTGCTTCTGTCTTTGCTCAGAAGCAAAGTCTGCAATCCAAGTGTCTGCTCTATCCCATGCTGCTTGATTTGGTGGTTTGTTTTTTTTTTTCCTCTAGGAAGCAAAACAAATACAGTTTGCCTCTCTCTCCTGCTGAATACCTGTTAGAATAGTAGCTCTACGTTCGTCTTATTCTTGATAGTCTAGTATACCCATATCCTAGATATAGGTTCTTGGTTGTGGATAAAGACTCTTTTTTTCCTTTAAATTATGTGTTAAAAGAGTAAATGAATGATATGCTTATTTACATCATACTATCATTATATGAAAACCTGACCTTAGAAGAAATATCTAATAATAGCAGTGGGTGAATAAGATGACATTTGCTTATTTTTTGGACCACTTCAATTTGTGCAATAGTGACTAAATCCAAGCAGTGTACAATATGAATCAAGATATGATTCATTCTGCCATGAATTAATATGCATTACCTTAATGAAAAAATCTAAAGGTTATTTAAAAATCTCACCAGTGTGTACATGTTCCAAGGATAAAATGGATCAGTCTACATAAAATTTCAGCACAGTCTCAATCTTGCAACGTGATTGCTTTCAGCCCTTCATGACTTCGCTTCAGACACAGGAGCTGAGTGCCCGCTAACATTTCACCTGGCTATTCAGCACATTGGTTGTAAGAAAACAGTCATTCTGACCAGGGAAAGAAACCAGGATTTCTCTGGCTGATCTCCTCCACGGCTGATCAAGATGAGTAGCATCGCATGGTTAGTTTGGATACTTGCACACGGATGACACCGACTCCCATGTTCAGCCAGCACGTGACCTACATTTGTTTCCATGGGGCTTGGGCTCCCCTGCTCAATCCTCCTGCATTATCAGTAGTTACCACTACCTCACTCTCACCAAAAGCAATGGAAATACTCTTCAAACGTTTTGCTACAGCACCATCTTTACAGTTCAATGTGAGTAACTCAACACAAGGTGGCATCATTTTAAATACCAACACTAGGTAAAAGATCACAAGGTAGCCAAGGATGAATTTGCACACCAAGAGCCCTCATCAATCTCAGTATAAGCTACAGACTCACCTACTATTGTCATTAACGCAGCATCAGGAAGTTATTTACTTTGGAAATGCAAGAAAATAAGGCTAAATTATACTCTCTTCTGTACAGTCCCGAATGAAGTGGCTATTTAACAGCCTCAGTCTCTAATTAATGTGCAAAATCAATTGATTATTCAGTTTCATTTCATTATACATTCAGCACCATGCTTATAAAATGAGAATAGTTCAGATATGCAATCCTTAGCGTAACTTTTTTGTGTGTGTATACGCTTTATTTATATGCTTAAATATATAGGCCATTAAGACATCTTTTTTGCTGAAATGCAGACCCCAGTAACAAGATGAAAAGTAAAACATTTAACAGACCACATGCAATAGTGGTGGAATACTTAATAACAGAACCAAACAAAAACCCAAACCTTGCTAAAATTCCTGAAAAGAAAGATCAAGCCAACACTGACTGATTCTTTCAGCTTTTCTATCCCGTATATGACTGTGTCTTAAAGATAGCAGAGATCTGAATTCACAGTTTATGAGACAGATGACTGGTATAACTGAGTAAGGGGAGAGCTACTCCAGGGACGGAAGCCACTGTGAGAAGAGGCTTGTTAGAACACCCCATCATGCTCTTCCCAACAGACCGAGCACATACACTGCTTAGCTCCAGATGGATGTATCACACGTTTTCAAAAATAAAGACAGAAAGTGAAAATAGGTTCCAAATAGCTACTTTCTCTCCTCCTTTCCCCCTTACTCTAATTATATTCCTAGTTAGTTGGATTTCTCTCTGCATGCACTCTAGAGCATGCCTATCATTATGAATGGCAAAGAGTTGCATAATGGCATTGTTAATAGTCATTCACAGAAGTGTGCTGAAATGCATTTAAAAAAACCACACAGGCTAAGTCGGGCTAAACCAAGTAGCCTGATTTTAAAACTGCTGAACAGACAAGCAACTCCCACTCTTCAGCGAAGCTGACGAGTGCTCAACACTTGAGAATTAGAGCACTCCATAGTCTTTGCTCCTAGCTTGCCTTCTAAAAATTTTGGCTTTAGACAAAAGCCTATTTCAATATTAATCCCTGCCATTGGAGTAAAAGAAACAAACAATTTTTGGTAGAAGTCTGGACTACTCCAGCCTTGCAGTAGATACAGACCTTTGAGTTGAAATGTAATGGCAGGTTTAAGGGGCAAAGATTTGTGTGCTCAATTTAAAAAACCTGTATCACAGACCCGTATTCTGCCCATGTTTCCTTATGTCATACTGAGGTAAACTTTAGAAAAATTACTGTGTACCCCTGTTTCACTAGACCTCTTGACTGCATCCCTTTAAGTAACAAATCTTAAGCAGTAGTTAATAGCCTTTTTTGACATTTTGCAACACAACTCCAGCCTCTCATAGATTAACATTTTGTTGCCTATTTTAGAAGGAGTCCTGTCCCTCCCAGCTGTGAAACAGCTTCAAGCAGAAGTAGCAAACATCAGAAGAGAAAACAGTAACTGTACTTGACATAAAGCCCTCAAACTGTATTTTACAATCTCACAGGCAAAGTGTTAGCGTGCATTTATTGTTTAGATTTTGAGTTGCAATTAAGGAGATGATATTCTGGATAACAGGAAAAGGCAAGAATTTTGGTATTGTGGGTTTTTTCCTCATCTTTCCAGCACTCATTAGACTGATTACAGAAACACCCCGAAATATTTTATGTGCCAATCTAAATTCCTTTCCAATTTCCAAACTCAGACAGAATTCTGAAAAGTGAACAAGTAGAAGAGATGACATGTACCTGCTTGTTCGTGTTTCAGACAAGAGAATGAACTGTTCTTTGGAGGTTTTGCCCAATCAAAATCAGTATTATCATCAAGATAAATATAAAACTAGTAAAACAATGTCTTTTTTTTTCTGATTTGTTCTATAAAACCAAGTTCTCTAAAAAAAAA
>VZRU01009149.1:63762-106304 GCA_013398155.1 Pedionomus torquatus | reverse complement strand
TTGAGTGAAAGCATGAATGATTATGAAGAAGAAATGCTGACATCAGTAATTCAGAGTAGTCCTGTTGCTTACTGAACTTTGCTAGCCTTGCAGATGCCCTACAGAGGCTTGGACAAGATAAGAATGTAACATTACAGGACCACTAAGATTGAGATCAATTGGGAACTTATTTTAATTTCTCAGTGTAAAGATTGAGAAAAAAATCTAATATGCAATACACAAATTTATTTCTGTACTTGCTGAAAGCCACGTTATTACTGTGATTTATTTTTTTAAAATATATATACATATACTCAGAATACTACAACCTAGCAAGCTATTTTTAATAGGCCTGTAGCAATTGGACAAGGAGTAATGGCTTTAAATTAAAACAGGGTAGATTCAGACTAGATATAACGACAAAATTTTTTTATGCTGAGGCTGATGGAACACTAGCCCAGGTTGCTCCGGAAAGGTGGCAGATTCCCCATCCCTGAAAGCATTCACAGTCAGGTGGGATGGGACTTTGAGCAACCTGATCCAGCTGAAGATGTCCCTGCTCATTGCAGAGGGGGTGGACTCCATGACCTTTAAAGGTCTCTTCCAACCCATTCTATGATTTTCGCAGATCTGTCGGTGTCTAAGAGGTGACTGAGGAAAAAGGGACTGACCATTTGTACCCACATCCTTTACAAGCAGATTTGCCCTTTTATTTTGGGCTATACTACAAAGTAATAGAATTAAAAGTATATGCAAGACACAAGGAGGAAAAGCAGTAACAAAGCAGTGAGGTAAGCACTATGAGAACAGTGCGGTCATCCATCTGCCCCATCTTAAAGTCCAATCCCACATTCGTTTCTCCATCCTTCCCAACTGCCCCCCACCAAATCACTCACTGCAGGAAAGTGACACCATTTTAAAACAGTTCTTTGGTCATTTTGATAAAGGATGGAGTCTTTAAGAGGTACAAGGACTACAGTAGCTGGCTAGTACCTATTCCTCCTTTACCACACTGCCCATGACAGCAGCTGGGGCCACAGCCAGCAGCCTCGCAGGTCAGAAAAGCACTGCTCTTCCTGCAATGCATGGTCTGCCAAAACATGGACTGGTGCATCTTCTCCAATGTTTCTAATATCTGAACTAGTCTGACTCTCTTTTGAAGGCAGGCAGCTTTCCTGTCTGGTACTCAAACTGACCTAGATCACCAGCCTTCTTTTCCTTCCCATTCGTTAGTATGCACTACAAGTTATCCATCAGTATCAAGCATATAGGTCTCTCTCATTAAATATAATTTTCAGAAAATGAGCCGTGTTTAGCCCTATTTTACGATTAGGTGTTGCAAATATCATGCTTTACAATCTGCTGATAAAAATATTCACTCCAGAGATTAGGCAGTGTCTGCGCTGCCTTCCTCTCGCAGGGAACAGTTTGATGCTGCAGCTCTTCCTGTCGAGGTCACCGCAGAGGGCTGCTGGCTGCCCCTCCAAACTGACCCTGCCAGCCTCGCATTTAGCTTGATGTT
The DNA here is from genome assembly GCA_013398155.1 of Pedionomus torquatus. Classification (NCBI taxonomy): domain Eukaryota; kingdom Metazoa; phylum Chordata; class Aves; order Charadriiformes; family Pedionomidae; genus Pedionomus; species Pedionomus torquatus. The sequence goes on along the minus strand of VZRU01009149.1, from coordinate 104,803 downwards.
AGGGTCAGTTTTGCCACAACAGATCTTCCTTACAGATACATATGTACGTGCATAGAAGTGAAAAACAGAGCGATGAGACACATCTTGTTTATATTCAAGTTCTTATTGTAACCAACACCTAAATGCAGAACTTTGAGCCAGTATAAAAGCCAGAAAGGTTGGCTGTATAGCTCAAAGTGAAACATTTCATTGTAAAAAGGTCTTTTCATTTAACAGAACTGCAGATTTTCACGACTGAGAAGACTGCGACTTGAAAAGGAACAGAAAGGACACCATTCACTGTTAAAATATGAACACCTGTATAATACAAAGGAACAGAGAAGACATGGAGAGAGAGGATATCCTTGTATTAGTAATTCAAGACACGGATATAATAAAAGACACCTGGAAATGGTAAGGTAAATAGAGTATTTGTAGTCATTTTATACCCAACTTAATAGGAAAATCCAAGAACAGGAGCATGCATTTGAATTCATGAAATATCGTAGGCTTCGCATTGGGAATAACCACGAAGATGTGGCAGAGTGAGAGAAAGTATTAACATAGAAACAAATACCTTATTGGTTTTGTTTCATCTGCTTTCTGTTCTGAGTTTTTTTTGGTTGGTTGGTTAATTTTTATTAAATGAAACGCTAGGGGGCAATACAGAAGGAACCTGCAGCCTGCGCAATGCCCAGGCTGGGATTCTTTTACAGGATTGTCACGCAGCACAAATGGACTCTCATTTCTAGTGCTTGGGTCCTTCTTGAAGAAGACTTCACATCTCTCTCCTGAAAGATAAGTTTAAGTAATGCCAACTTTTTCCCAAATAGTAAATTGCCAGGAGTACAGTGATGCTAAAAGGCTCATCTTAAATCTGATTAGGCTAACACATACTGTATTTAGCCATGTAAATTTGAGAACTGGGTAAAAACAAAAGGTTGCAGATTTTGGGATTACAGCTAAACTGAAGAAGAGCAAAAGAAGTTATGCTCCTGATTAAGAGTTACTCTGAATGGTCATCTTTGGGCTTTCTCTTTAATTTCTGTTCAATAGCATCATAAATTAAAATGTTTCATGTCATTATTCCACTTCTAAATATTCAGCTTTTGGAAAATTCGTCTACAGACCTTACTGAAAATATGATACTTCATTATTTTCCATAGTTTCACCAACATCTGTGGATGAACAGACATCCTGATTGGTTTTATTTTAATTGCCAGCAGTTAATCTTCAAATATTTTCATTTATTGAGTTACTAAGTTGCCGAGTTTATTTCATTACTAAGCAGGAGGTTCCATAACAAAACCTTTAAATCTTTAAAAACATCACAATTCTCACATTCTTAGAGTATTTCTCCCAAACTGTATATGTGAAAAAAACACCCCACTCCACAAACACACCTGCTTGCTAAAATCTGCTTTAAGAACCAGACTGTGAACACCTCATTTAGCAGGTTTGCTATAGCTACTTTGAACCCTTCATCTCTCAAATACTTTGTTAATTGACAATTACAACATTACTGCAGTAAGCAACCCTCTTGCAATATCTTTTATCTTCCTGTTACAATATCAGCAGGTTTGGATTAGCTACCTCAAACCATATTTTGATTCAGATCCATATATCCTTCAGTATACATATATTAGCTGTCTGTTTTCTGTTACTTAAAGCTATCACTATCCTTACTGTCACAAGAATTCTACCGAAAAAAGGCCAATCATATCCTCGTATGTTCCATGGATGCATTCTGAAACAGTAAAAACCTTTCTTTTTATCTGGGACTGTCACTCTCTCTCTCTGAGGCACATTTTAGATACGTGATACAGTAAGTCTCCTGGGTAGAAAGGCAAAGCTACTTACTGCTTTCTCCTTCCTCTATGAAATACTTCTTCCTGATTTACCTTCCAAAACTATTTCAGCTGATGTTCCTAATGACAGAAAATTGTTTCTTACCAGGTGGCAAGGAAATGCCAGGAGGTTTTATGTAACTGGTGTGGAAGGGTCTCTAACAAGAAGGAACACAGTGCAGTGTAAGCAGTAATGAAGGGAAAGATTAATTGCTTCCATTGTCACTTGTACTCATCAGTTCATTCATTCTTTTGAAGGAGCTATACATGAACTATGTAATGAACAGATACGAAGCGCATGAAGTGTTCCAAACTAAACTTGTTTGAAAACAGAACATTTTGATGTAAGAAACCACCCTGTACTAAAAATGCTTAAATCTGTGGTGCCCGGATGACTGAAAGGGCTGGATCCCACCATGGTTTACAATGGATGGGCATCCCCATATTTCAATGTTTGTATAATAAAAGGACACTAAATAAAGTCCCTCTCTGGAATGTGTCCTTCAGACTCAATATAGTATGAGTGGAACCAGACACCAGAATTACACAGGCCATCGTTGATAATAAATTTTCAGCTAGAAAACCATTCAGTGTGACACTGCTCTATTCACTGAGGCTTTCCCCTGTGACAACTCCACAGTGGCATTCTACTGCAAATATTAATTACTGATCAGTAATGATACTGCTTCCCAACCACACACAACAGTAATTAAGTAAATGAACTTACAGGGCTGGTTAGGGGAGCAGGGAAAAGTGGAAGAGCCCTCTGCATCACTTGCACAGCATTAGCCCTATCTGACTTGGGAACATGTGAATCCTACAGCACTCTCTCTGAGACTTCTATATTCTGTGTTTACATCTTTCATATACACACAGCTGAGATTTCGCATGAAGATGATCATCTCATGGTTTTAAACTGGAAGAGGGGACATTCAGATTGGATATTAGGAAGAAATTCTTTCCTGTGAGGGTGGTGAGGCACTGGAACAGGTTGCCCAGGGAAGCTGTGAATGCCCCATCCCTGGAAGCATTCAAGGCCAGGCTGGATGGGGCTTTGAGCAACCTGGTCTGGTGGGCAGGGATTTGGAGCCCAATGGTCTTGAAGGTCCCTTCCAACTCTCACCATTCTATAATTCTATGATTTCCATCAGGATTAAATTCATCCTCAACACATATAGTGCCTCCTGTTTTTAGTGTTGTAGGAAACTATTTCTTCTCAGAGCCTGCAAGATCAGTATTTTGATATGTTTTTAAGATGCAAACAGCCCAGGCACAGCCCCAAAGGGACACAGGCAAGAAAAAGCCGGAAACCAGCAGAAGAGTCNTGATACTGCTTCCCAACCACACACAACAGTAATTAAGTAAATGAACTTACAGGGCTGGTTAGGGGAGCAGGGAAAAGTGGAAGAGCCCTCTGCATCACTTGCACAGCATTAGCCCTATCTGACTTGGGAACATGTGAATCCTACAGCACTCTCTCTGAGACTTCTATATTCTGTGTTTACATCTTTCATACACAGCTGAGATTTCGCCTGAAGATGATCATCTCATGGTTTTAAACTGGAAGAGGGGACATTCAGATTGGATATTAGGAAGAAATTCTTTCCTGTGAGGGTGGTGAGGCACTGGAACAGGTTGCCCAGGGAAGCTGTGAATGCCCCATCCCTGGAAGCATTCAAGGCCAGGCTGGATGGGGCTTTGAGCAACCTGGTCTGGTGGGCAGGGATTTGGAGCCCAATGGTCTTGAAGGTCCCTTCCAACTCTCACCATTCTATAATTCTATGATTTCCATCAGGATTAAATTCATCCTCAACACATATAGTGCCTCCTGTTTTTAGTGTTGTAGGAAACTATTTCTTCTCAGAGCCTGCAAGATCAGTATTTTGATATGTTTTTAAGATGCAAACAGCCCAGGCACAGCCCCAAAGGGACACAGGCAAGAAAAAGCTGGAAACCAGCAGAAGAGTCCATGATCCTGTCCTTGTCCTGCCCAAGGAAATACAACCCTGGAAAGATCTTCTGAAAATTCGACTTCCACCACCACCACCTCCTTCCCCAGATTTTTCTATTCACTCTGTGATACAGATTCCAAGATAATTACAAATTCCAAGCACACCACAATCATTCAGATTAACAGGGTCTGGTAAGTACCATGAAATCTACATGTCTGTGATCTCTTTGGAGAGATTCCTACTTTTGAATTTACATATGACTACCAGAAATAAGTCATGCAACCTTCATTAAAAGCATCAACCACCATTTGACTAAGAGGATCTCCTTAAAAATACCACTAGGAGAAATTACACAAATACTACCTAATGCAGCACAACTGTTTGCATTCTTTAATTTTTTATACATTTTTTATTTAAAAAAAAAAAAAAATCAGTAAAATTGTTCACTAATGATTATTCCATGAATGACACATCCAAGAAGAGAAGAGGAGGAACACAGCTTGCAGTGATCTGTTCATTTTGACATTGATATATGCTTACATCAAACGAGAAGGAAAAGGCCACAGACACACAGCAGCAAGACAAAACGGTTATATAAACATTACTACCCCAAAAAATTATTCCCCCTAAACAGCAGTTTTAAACAAAACTATGAAAGACTTAACAGTGAACAACATGACACACCACATTGCTTTATATTATTCTCTTTCACAACATAATGACTCCTTAAACAAAAAAAACAAAATGTATTCAGACAAATCAATCCTTGTTTACATTCACAATTTACTAATGCACTATAGAGAATTCTCAGCAACCAAGATCTCTTGTAAGCATACACCTGAAACAAGTCTGTGATGGTAACACTTTAAGTGTCTTAAATATACTTAGCTATGCATTTAATTTAGACATATTAAGGCGTGGCATGTATTACATATCAAAGAAATACTAAAGAAAATAACCCATGTGTAGTTTTTCCTCATCCAGACAGTTCATTTCTTTCCTTCAACACTAAGGTAAAAAAGGTAGGGTTGGCCATGTGCTGTTTTGGGAATGAAAGGATAACCTGTTTCAGTTTATCCAACAAATACTTTCAATTACTGACCCAGCACCTGGCCATCAACAGAACACTGATGGATCCTGCACCTCCATTAGCCAGCCAGGGAAAAAAAAAAAGTACCTGGAAGACAATACAGATTACTGTTACTTCCATGAAATGTTAAACTATTGTTCATATTCCAAATTTGAAATCTGAGGTGCTTAGAAGAGTGACCAAGGAGAATTTATTGTATTACTGGCTTGATCACATATCAAAAGTTTCATCCCTTGAAATAAGGATCTAACACCAATTTAACAAAACATTTTTGTATAGCGTTAACATTTGAAACTTGAAGCTGTTTGGCAGCAAATGAAAGATCCAACAGCTAGGCATGGTAACCTGGTCCAGCATTTGCAATGAATAAACTACAAAACCACCCTCTATGTTTTCAACTGAAAACCCTAAATTGCCTGCTTTGGTAATCATTTCTCTCCATCTCTGGAAAGATTCACGGTCAGATTGGACTGGGCTCTGAAAAGCCTGATCTAGCTAAGGATGTCCCTACTGACTGCAGGGGAGGTTGGACTAAATGACTTTTAGAGGCCCATCCAATCCGAACCATTCTATGATTCCCTGCTAATATACCTTGGTACTTTCAACAAAAATTAATGGAGCAAGCTCCTTCCTAGAAGTGTGTTGGCTTTCTCTAGGCCCTGAACCTCTGCAGGACCATCCCTAAACCCTGCCCACAGTAAGCCACAGGTGAAGGAAAGCTGCGGATTCTACCACCACCTCCACAAAGCAAAAGCCAGGTAAACTGACCGAGAAATGAGCCCATGACAGGTAAGGTTTATACAGACACACAGGAAGTCAAAGGGGGATGCTCAGATATAATTGACAGATTGATCAAAGTATTTTTAGTTTAAGACATAACCATTACATAAGTGTGATAAGCATTTCAACACCTACCAGACCTATCTAGCCACTATCACTAGGACCTACCAAATTCTATAATTGCATCAGCCACAGAGTTTGGAAAAAGGAACTCCAAGATGCTAAAGAGAGACTCTTCAGGTTCTAAGGAACCTGAAAAAGATCTCCATGTGATTCAAAATAAGTTGATGTTGGAGCAAGCTGCAGTTTGCTCAGTGGGTTAATATAAAGACTTAAATACAGAAACTTTTATATCATTTCCTCTCCCACTGGTGACTGCAAAACAGCAGTATGTAACTGAAGCTGATCCACTGTGTCTCTTACAGCTCAAACCCACTTTCTGTAATCAAATCTAACTGTAACCTAATTGTACATAAAACAATTTACTGCAAAGGAGGCAACCTGACCTGGACTCTAAGTGCCCAGCTTATGGAGGAGGCGGCACTGGAAGTCCTCCAGCTGAGGCGCCAGACACCAGCTACAATCCACATGCGTTTGCATCCTGGAACACAGCCCATTGCACTCATCTTCTGCCACAATACGCCCAGAAGAGGCCACCAAGGAGCCAGATCCCATACGGGCCCTCAAGTGCTTTGCGTGATGAGCCAAACGCATACGGCCTCTATTGTAGAGATGGAAACCCACTATGAAGTCTCCAGTTCAAAATGAGAAAAGTCTCAAGAAATTCAACCCAAAAAGCAGACTTAAGGCCACCAACTTCCCAATTAAGGACACGTGGAAAAAGCCGAAAATCATTCAAAGGATAGAACAGTTCAAACACCCAGTGAGGAAATACTGAAAAAGAAGTGGAAGAAGGAAAAGGCAACACAGACCTCAAAGAAGCCAATGCTGGAAAAATATCTAGTCCTACAGCAGGTGAGAAAATGGCTCACTGAAGCAAAGGGAAAACCCTCACAACAAGGGAAGTGCAATTTGATGAAATTAAATAAAAATATAAATCAGCTGAAGCCCTTATCCACAGTTGTACTTCAACTTCCTAGACCCATCCTTCGGAAGGACAAGAAGTATTCACACATAAGTTTTCTGCTAAAAGCTCAAAACTGTAGGATGGATTTATGTCACAGGATCAGAGAATCTCCCTCAGGTTTCATGTTCTCTCACAAATTGCAAGATTCCTCTGTTTAAAAAAAAAAAAAAAAGCATAATTTTAAAAATAAAGACAAACTCCTTGGCCCGAAAAATCATTGTTTTTTTCAGCAAGAGTGGTAATTTAGCAGCAAATGGAAGGATTATCATTCATAGTACAAGTTCTTTCACTTACAGAGTGAATTACATTCAGAATTCAATACCATAACACACCTTGCTGTTTTCATTTAATATAGACTATGACAATAACATCCACTTACAATTTTTTAACCGTACGTTCCTAGGGGCTAGGAGCTGTTGACTAACACTACTGAAGATAGGTAATGGCAAATCAGAGTATTTTTCCATAGACAATGAACATTTGAAGTGGCTCATTTCAAAACAGTAAGATGCTTAACTTGCCATTACATATGCTTTATTTTGTTCCAGCCTGTTAAAAGGCAAACAATGAGATTACTGTGTACCAAAGTGATACCGAAGTGAAGGTGACAGGAATCAATGCATTTTAGTTTTCTGGGGCAATTCAGAAAATTGTAGATGGCAAAAAAAAACGTAAAGGTGTATGATTCAAAGCCTGAAGACTTAGAACAATAAGAATAGTCATAATGATTAAAAACATCTTTATTCTACCACTCTTTAGACTTTTACTATTTGGACATGCAAATAAAGAGTATCTTACAGAAGTTCTGAGGGCCATTTGTACTTTGTTTTTTCTTTAATATATCTGCTAAAAAAGTGAGATTAAGCATCTACCACATCAATAAAATGGATGTTAAAACTGAACAAATAGAAATTGGCACGCAAAGCCAAAATAAATCCGTTTATCATACCATTGAATTAAATTTTCAGCACAGGATACATATTAAGACCATTGCCATACAGTCAAATTTAAATCTATAAGAACCATTTCTCATCCACAGAAACTTAACACCATAGTGTAAACCTTATTAACTAAGACAATGAGAGAGACAGTGTTCTTGTAGAGTCTTTTTGCATGTTATTGCCCCATCTAAGTAGATTTTAATTTCTCAGCTTGTCAGGAACAACTCAAATTTAGAAATCAATTTGCACTCAAATAATAAGTTAATTTTATTAATAAATTAAAGGTACACAAAAAAAAATTCTGAAAAGTCTACTTTGAGCTTTCTCTTTACCTTTATCCACGTGTACTTCTCAACTAGGAGAAAGCAGCACTGAATGTTCTCTTCCAGCAATCATAACGTGTATAAGAACTGAACATAAATAATCTCTACATTAAAGAATTGAAGCAACCAAATCAGCAAATCTAGTTGTAAAAGTCAGCTTTGAAGGAAGCACGATACCACCATGAGTCTCAGAAACAAAATACCATTTCTTGTCATAACAAAAGTTGGTCTTCACAGGTGCCGAGTTACGGTCACCAGGAGCCCCAGTATAATCATAAACACACAGATTAATCATTTGACCACAAAAGACAAAGTGCCAAGACCTCAGGCCCCCAAATATCGTCCCCACTGAAATCAGTGGTGCTACTTCAGTAGAGGCAGGCTTTGCCTATAAAGGACCCGATTTGTCTCCATCACAGACAGGGACAACTCTTCTTCCAGGCCACTACTGATACTGCATTTTTACAATGGTGGGGAATGGCTCATCACACCCGAGAACCTTTGATTTCTCAGCATCTACCCCCACACAAATGCCTCTGGAAGTTCATCATCCCAATAAAGACCCAGTGCTCAACAGATTTTCAACCACGCGCAACAGAAGAGTCACCTCTGGAGACAGCCACTAGGGCTCCAGAGTCAAAACTTGGAGTTACGACAGAGCAAAAATTCCCTGGCAGAAACTGTGAAGTGTGTTCCCAGCATAGTGAGCCCAGGCTACTGGCCCAAAAGTAGATCCATCTAAGCCTCCTCTTAGTCCAAAAATCGTGATGTTGGACACCACATTCTGACCCCAAGCACTGATACTCAATCTGCTGCACAAGCAGCTCACCACTCCACCCTGCACAGCACCTTCATATTTTACACAAAGCAATGGAACACTGTGTTGAAGTCTTACTACAGTGATCAACTATAGGCAAGAAGGTAGACTAATAAACAGATGACTCTAGAATCACATTAAGAGTTCAGCATGAGCTCTCTCCTGTGGACATCTAAGAATAAACTCTTTTTACACATTTCTGTTAGTAGTAGTTTCCATTACTGATTTATGCTATACATATACTGAGAAACACATCAGCAACACTAATTGTGCAAGTTGTCTGAAGATCTTGGGAGGAGGAGGAGAAGAGAGGAACAAGACACTCTCCAAAACAACAACAGAAAAACTCCAAACACATTCCCAGCAAAGCTTCTGGTATGAGAGTTTAGCGTGAAATTTCCCACCACTCGCAAGTGGTCGATGCCCAGAAAGTAACTGTAAGATTAAATTGAAAAGCGTCTTTTACTCAGAAGTTTTGAGGTTCATTTCTTGTTCATGCACTCCTGATTACCTTTTAAAGCTTCAGAAGATCATCAGAATTTTCATGGCTAATTTCATTCTGGTAGTTTGAATCAGTAAAGAATACTTCTCTTTTGTTAAAAATCAAAACACTTTTTCTATCTCTAGTGACAGCCGAGTTCAACGCTCTTCTATAATTCAGATTCCAAAATTTACTGAGAAGTGATGACACAAACATACAAGATAAAGCCACTCCATAATGCCTAGGGATTCAACTTGACAGTTTCAAAACACTGACTCTGTAAAAGCGTGACTGGAAATCGCAGGATGACTGATGCTCAAGTGCAAAAGGCACAAACTGCTGATAGAAAGGAACCCTGAAGAATGGATCAGAGAAAATAATTAGGCTTCTTATTTCATCAGAGCTAATCCTGTTTAGTGTTTAGCCTCAGCAATAAATATTATGTGGTACCTTCTTCATCCTTTGAAAGTTGTATCCCCAACAATCTCCCAGTGCTAAACACAGTACTGTTCTGCTTTCATCTACATTGTCCATCCTTCTCAATAAATCTCAGTAACACCTCTCAAATTTTTGGTTATCTTAATCCTCTCCATCTAGGTTGAAATTTTCCGTAAGCTTGCAGAGAATTTCTGCTTTGGCCAATCTATTTTAAATGCACGGTTATTGCAAGTCTTTGTGCTCAAAGTGAGAAAGTATCTGCCAGGTTAAGGTTAATTTGTGTGATACACCCTAATCACACAACTCTGGAAAATCAGAATGTGCATTACTGATTGTGGCTTTCCTACAGCAAACTGTGCATGTTTTCCACAGCTGTCCTCCTGCTCCTTCTGTACCTTTATTTCAGGCATTGTGTAAGAAAAGGAAAACCAAGAAACGAAGAGGGAATGGGATATGAATGAGTACCTCAGCAGTCAAAGAGCAGAAGAAAGACTTGCTACCACTCAGCTCTGAAGATAAATGAGACAGGAGGCAAGAGAAAGGCTAAATATGGAGAAAGCACAGCTGCCAAGAAAGGAACTATCTAAAGAGAACAGGAAGACAGCCATGGAAATGCCCGTTCCAGGATACCTACGTTTAGGAGGGACAGGTGGCATAACTCACTGGAATCCTAGACCCAGTTAAGCTTTCACCTTGCTCAGGAGTTTACAGCCAAACACCATTTGTTTATCAAACTTCTTGGAAAGCATTCCTGAGCTAAGTTCTTCATTGGTCATTCAGAGATTCATCTTCTGAATCATAAATAAATAAAAACCAATAAATTTAAAACCTTCCCCAATGAACTGTGAGAAGCACAGAAATTTCTGCTAGGACCAGAAGAAACAGTTATTTCTTATTTAAAAGAGAAGAGTAGTTTCCAGAGGGCACGTTCTGGCCCAACCCTATGTCTAACAAGTAAGCAGCCTTGATGCACACTGGTGACACAAGGGACACACCTCAGCCTGATGCAGCATATCCCAGCAACAACCTCGGTGATTCCAACAGCACAAAGAGAAAAATCAAACAGAAGAGCAGAACAACACTTTTTGCAGATTTAAAAAGCTCTAGCCACGCCATATTGAAATGTAATGGTTTGCAGGCACACCCTGGTGTTCGCTACAGCTTGCGCAGCAACAGCTTGAGGCACGTAAGGGTAGGCTTTACCATTTTACCTTGCAAGGCATCAACTGAGCATTGTGCCATTGCCTTTCAATACCCATGGCAGCAGCACACAAACGTAAACACGTCCAACAGCTTCCCCCACCCATCTCCCTCGAGACCAACAACACCGTGTACCAGTCAACAGAGGGTGGATTTGGACAGGGGAGCTGTAGCCTCCCAACCACAAAAAATATCACCTTTACAAGGTGAAGATACAGGTAGACTATCACCAGATGTTGCTGGAATAACAGGTGAGACTCCAAACTTTGTTTAATCCCTAAATCACCTGAGCTGCTCTGTTTTGCTGGCTATTGGGTTGGTCCTCCAGAAGACATGGATCTATATAAACTTAAGCTGTAAAACTTGGTATATGCCATAAAACTACAGCTAGATTGTTGAACATCACACAAATAATTTGTATAACATAGTAAAAATATTAACATAGTCAAAATTTAAAACCCACTCCAGAATTTCATTATAGATGTATTTTCTAGTCCTGAGGCAGTCTATCATACCTGATGGAAGCATTCTGTATGTCAGAAAGGTATCCTAATTTCGCATTTAAAGTAATTGCAATTATAATTATCCCTGCTGCCTTCCAAAGCTGTTCTTTGCAATTCTGGAAGAACAGAGAGGCCAATATGGTTTAATTTGCTTTTTCAACAATCTTTACTATGAGGCTGTCATCCACTTTCATATGGTAGGAAGACAAATACACACTGAGAAAAAGGGTGGTGGTCTGAATATATTGTCTGCAAAAATGATAAACCTTTCAGATACCTTTTTCTACAGTACTTGAGGAAATTCACATTATAAATTAATATACTGAGTCAATATTCAAAATATGAGTTAGAAAAACCTCAAGAGCACAACTACCTAGGTTTAAAAATCTGACTCAAGTGTAAACACATTAAAATCATCCATTTCAATATGGGAGTGAGAATTTACATGGATATCAGGAAAGCAGAAAGCTGCAACATAGAAGGTAATAATCAAATTCATCTTTCTGAGCACAGTCTCAGGCAAAAGACTTACACCATAACATAAATCAGTTTTACTGAAACTGGTATTTCCTTCTTGAGTTTAGTCTAACCACAGTATTTGACTAGTATAAAACTGGTCAAAGTGGCACGCAGTAAGAAACGTTTTTTAAAAAATAAAAGCTTATTGTGAAACTTGCTTTTCTTGGCAATGTCCATAATAGTCATTTACAAGAGCACATGTTGATTATCAGTCTCTCCCTTAAGAAAAAGGGCTTCATTTAGGTACCTGTTTACATGTTAACCCTGTGTTTGGAATACACTAGGAAAAGTACAACCACAAAGAAATTCTGTAACTTACATATATTAAAACACTGGGGTATTTAAAAAATGCAGAACAACGGAGTTGATGGTATTACTGATTCTAGCAAAGAACACACCCATCAGCATCTAGCATAAACAAAACCATTCTCATTCTACCATCATCCTCATTCTAAACAAATTCTCAAACCCAAGCCACTCCACACCCAGAAGCAAACTGCTAGAACAAAAAATGATTAAAAGAAGGTATTAGAGCAAACTGGCCGTATAGGGAGTTACCTTTTTTCCTTTCTTTTTCCTGTGAGCTGGTTTAGCATTTTTCTCCTTTGCTTCCTCACTCATTTTTCAGCAGGTAAATATACAGGGGAAGGGGAATAGAAGAGATCACTGCTTGTATTCCAACATGCAAAGCCACTGCAAATATTCACAGCGCTGAAACCAAAGTCCATCTGCTGACGTTTCTCAGACAAGTAACAGCATAACTGCTGCTTAAAGGCAGTCTCTGCTCCTCCTGCACAGCCTTGGATCGCTCAGAGCCTCGCTCTCTTTTCCTCCCTGAGAAACTGGGTGTTCTCACATCAGTCCGATCCCTCTAAAGAAGAGAAAAGCCATTTTCCACTCTCATTCTTAACAAGTCTTTACTCCCGAGAGAAGATCCTGTCAATGCTTTCTAGCTTGGTCATCCACAGCGCTTCCCGTCTCCTAAATGGGGTTGCTGAGCCACACAGACATCAGCTGCAGACGGCTGACAAGCCTGAGAAGCGGTCACCAGCGGATGATCTCCCGTTTATTGCAGACGGAGAAAGCGAGCCTGAATCGCTCGGATTGCCGGTCGCATACAATACCGACATGTGTTGAATGCATCAGGGCATACCAGAAAAGGAAACCTCCAAGAGTGATAAAAGATCGGGTTACTGGATCTTAAAGCCACTCCCAGGCAGATTCAAACAATAAAAGGCACAACACGCTGCTTAAGAAACTGCTAGATGAGATGTTTACGGTACCAACAGCTCCATATCCCCATCCAAAGAACCTGCAAATTGCCACTCTGAACAATGAGGTTTATAATATTAATTATTCATCTCATAAAAGGAGCAACAATATTTCAACAAAACACGTATTTACAACTACCCCTGCCTGCCAAAGCTTGCTCCTCCCTTGCACGCCTGTTCCTATGATGGGATTTGTTCGGTCTCTACTAAGGCAGCTCTCACAGACGTGTCATGTGCTTCATGTATGTGCTCGACTAGCAGGTTACAGATCATGCTTCCACATGCTGCTGGCATACCTCACAGAATGCTTTGGCTATTTCCCTGCAATTCTCATCACTAAAAAGCCCCCAATAATAGTCAGAAGAGATCAGAGACTTCATTGCAATAATTCTCTCCTTCCGTGCTCAAGACATGTTACACGCAACCCACACATCAACAGCCATGACAGCAATCACTGAAGTCGTGGCTGAAGTACATCATTACCACATTTAACACTGTGCACCTCTCCTCAGGTGCATCCACAGATTCCTGTATTGACTTTGCCCCTTAGGACCTCTACCCTCCCACCAAACTCCCTGGGGGCGTGAGGTGAGAGGGTGGAAGAGCTACCAGAGAACAGGCAATAGCCCCAGCCACTGCCCTCATACTGCAGACCTGAGTTAGGCAAAACACTAATCTGCCCATTTCCAAGGATTCCAGTGACATCAGAGGTACCAAGTGACAATGGCAGTTTTGGTTTTGTTGCAGGTTTCAGGTTTTTTTAAGCAGGCAATCTCCAGTTAATACATGGTTTGTCTGTTGGGGGGGGTGGGGGTCAGTATCGGGATTCTTCTGCCTCCCATCTCATCTTCCCACCCTTCACCCTCATTTCAGTAGCACTTCACTCATGACAACCAACACATATACCACATACTAAGAAAAGAAGATTTAATGCACTGATTCATTATGCTATTTGCCTCGAAGCTTCCTCCTTGTAATTTCAGTGAGCAACCACAACAGCCCCATCACCCAGAAGCTGTTTTCTGTGCATTGGCAACAAGTCCTCGTACTTGCTTGTCTTCAGGCACTGAGAACATGCCAGTGCCACACCTGGGGCTCCAAACTAGGGGCACCATTCTCCACATCAGCCTGGTAAGGCTGGTACTTTGAGAAGCTATAGCTTGTAACATGCAGAGTTTAAATAAACACTATGAAGAAATCATTGATAAAATTTACCTTGAATCTTTCCTTAAGTCGTTGGCATACAACAAAATTCATACTTTTGTACAAACACGCTGCTACATAACACAAACACTGTTGATAATGCACAAACCCCAAGAATTTAATTGTCACTGACAGTATTTTTAATGGCCGTCTCTGAGAAAGAAAAATAACCTCAGCCTTTCCCAATTTCACATTTTTTGGTAGATGTTATGTTATAAACTAAAGTGCTCTCTGCTGGTTAACAGTGGGTAAAACAGTACTTAAACACTCAAAATATCATCCTATCCTAATGCACATGCAAAGGAAACCTCCTCTCTTCAAGGCTATTTTTTTACTATGTGTGCATCCCCTTGGACAACATATTTTCTGAACTCTACCTATTTGGACTTATTTCAAGTACAATTCAAATGTGTCTTCTAAACCAAGTTAAGGCTTGGATACATTAAACCGGATAGCTAAAAGAAAGCTTCTGTCATTTGTGGCACATTTAGCTAAGTGTTTGTGTATAAAGTCATTTTGTATTACTTTTAAATGAAAAGGTTGGAAAGAGCAGTCATGCTTCTTCAGGAATAAAAATGAGAAAAAAAAGCATCTTATTTGCAGAATAACCTGGTATCTCCCAAGAAGCTGACATGTTCAAGCCATTCACTGAGCTCAGGTATGCAGATGGAGGAACATCACACATTCCCACTGAACTTCAGCTGTGTACCCCCGAGTCTAACCCATGAGCTGAAAACTGTGTTTATTAGGTTTTAGGACTCATGTCCTGTTCCTCACTAACACAGCACTTAATTATTTCTGAACCACCAATACCTTCAGTGGCTACCGTCCTATATCAGAACGCTATTTTTTCCTATTTTCTCTCTCATTCTAACAAAATGAGTAATCTCCTAAGCACTAGTATATTTAGAACATGAAGGAAAAATCCAGATAAGCAATACAAGAATTTTGTTGTTACAAGATGCTCAAGAGGTAGGAAAAGCTCTTCCACTCCTCTCCCCCCATATTGCTCAGCTAACCATAGCAACCCTGCTGACAAGGAATG
Organism: Pedionomus torquatus; assembly: GCA_013398155.1. Classification (NCBI taxonomy): domain Eukaryota; kingdom Metazoa; phylum Chordata; class Aves; order Charadriiformes; family Pedionomidae; genus Pedionomus; species Pedionomus torquatus. The sequence continues at coordinate 89,327 of VZRU01009149.1, read as the reverse complement.
AAATTAATCTGTCTTCTGCCATTTGAAGTAATCATTCATATGTCAACATTTAAACCCTTTTTAAGAGGTTTTTTTCATTTCCTCCTAACCTCAAAAAAAATTTCCAAGTTCTTTTACTCCAGGTAAATCCACTAAGACAGAAGAAGCAGCTAAGTATTAGATGCAAAAGTACTTAAATACACAAGAGATTTTTTGAGAAAGGTTTTTAGAAAAATTCTTCAAATCATGCCTTTCAACTTTATTCTTTTGCAGAGCCCACAAATTATCTTCGATAGTAAAGCTACTGTCAAGTGACTGCTGACATCAGTCTAGCTCTAAATTATACTAAAGACATTATTCAAATTAACCTTCTTCCATCCGCAGGCCTTTAAGAATACTCAGTGTAACTCTGTGTATTTAAATGCCTAATGTAACTGAAGTGGAAGGACAAAAGTCAAACAAGACTGCTTGAAAAAAAAATATTAACATTTTCAAACATCCAAGAAAAGTCTCTTATGCATATTAAAGTGCTGCCATGAGCACAAAACCAGAATAAAAAATGCAAACAATTATTAAAAAAACCCAAACCCAACACAAAAAAGACATTGAGGAAGATTTCAATTTTTAGAAGTGAGCTCCAAGTTAAAAAAAAANAAAAAAAAAAAAAAAAAAAGGAAACAAAACTACGATACAGAACTGCCTTAAATATGCTAAGAAGCGTTTGCATTCAGGAACAATCTATGCTTAAATGTACAATGCTGTTGTGATCACAGCAGCAGTTCAATAGAGCACAAATTAGAGTTACTTGCTACTGTCTAGATAGCCCTTGCCCCTGGAAGCATTTTCTAATGCTCTCAACAGGTATTTGTTGAAGTGTACATGTATATTCTGGGTACATTTCAATAAGCTACAGCAAAGGAACAACATAGCAGAAGTGTAATGCAATTGCATTGCTCCTTGATAAACTGAAATTAGTACTACCATATTTTAAAATCTTTTGATGAGAACACACACAGAGCTCCCTGTAACTTACTGCTTCATTACACTAGTGTCTAGAAGTGAACTTTCACAACCTCGTTGATACATATCAGTTCTAGGACGGTTCTATTTTTAAATCAAAATAACTCGCATAAGAGGACAAGAGGATAGGCCAAGTTCTGTCTATCAGAACAGTTCTATTTATAAGTCAGAGTGACTTGCATGCAAGAAGCAAGGGGTACGCGACGTGGTACTGGTAATCTGTTTTGTAACTGTGTGCAACAGGTTTCAAAAAAGAACAACTGTGACAGTGACTTGGCTTCCCAAAACACCATCCAAACCCAAACAACTACAAAGTCTAACTAACGGACTAAGAATGTGGAGAAGGCAGGACAGACAAAAAGCCAGTTTGTGCTTTATATGCGTAGAAATCCACAAGTTTCATTTAACTAAAATTTGTAGCATTCAACGTTTACTGTAAGGTCACTTTGCAGGTGGACTTCTTAATACTTCCTCTTGCACCTCAAGCAATATTCTATGCTATGATAAACCAAAATTCAAGGTTAATCAAGTATTATCTAGACAGGAATGGAATTTGTGCTGAGAGGGTAGAAGACAAATTAATCCTCTTTCTCTAACAAAAATAAAACCAACTAAAAGTAAAACTCCTTTCAGGTACAATGTATATTTTCCTTTCAAATGCAAAAGGAATCATTTTGGGAAGACATTAACATCTAGGAAAAAATAGTTTTGAGGTCAGTCTTGATTCTTTTTCAAATTCCAGAATTTGAGAAAAATGCCAGTTCAAAAAGTAAAAATAAAAAATAATACTTCCATTACTGACTTCATAAACTTATAACAGGCTTCTGACAGCCTACTTACAAATCTGATCTTGCTGCCAATGACCACATGTGTAGAGGTCCATTATCTCGTGCCAACATGAAACCAACCCAAACCCCACTTATCCTCAGGCTACGATGATGAGAATAGAGTGGAGGTTACCACTTAGTAACCAGCATGGTCCACTATAGACTCAATAACCAACCTGAAGATTTTCTGGGCCTAAAATCCGATGTTGTAGAGTGGCATTGCCCCACTTCATCTTCCTCCTCTGTTTAAATGGAGGTGTGTCATCATTTCAGACCTGGAACAACATTCTAGAGTAGAAGTCAACTAAAGCAACCAGAAAAAAAGCCCTCAAATTAAACCCTCTATAATGCAGGAGAGTTTGTGACTCTCTTTATCAGGAAAGAAGCTACTACAACACCTTCAGGAGGACAAATATTTACATTGGAAAAAGATTTATTGTGATCTTAGAAAGGCTAACTGATGATAAAATAGAAGCAAAGGCAAAGTAACCCAGGTTTTAATTCAGGTTAACAAGTTAAAAATAATTTTTCTATTGAAGTCCAGGGCTGAACACAAAATGCTAACATGAATCAAAACCAAGCTTTCTTGTCTTCACAGTCACTTTAACATATGCTAGCTAATTGAATTCAGGAGCGTCGAGGACAAACATATCACTTGAGGATGGAAGTGAAGGGAGTCTGGGAGTGAAGCCCAGTGTGACTGGGAAGTTACTCTGAGGGAGAAAGAAAGTGAAGAGATTAAATTTCTTCTCTCATTCCCTTAAGGGGGGGAAATTAGTTTGCCTTGAAACATCCCTCAGCATCTGAATTTTGTAAAAATTACAATTCACTAACAAGGGAATACCAAACTAAAAATTAAGTATGGAACAGTCACACCACAGAAATCCTGCAAAATTTGTTGGCTAGCACCAAGTTAATTCTCTGCTGTGTGAAAACAGTTACACAAAGAGAACATACTTTATATCCAAGCTTTATAAATTCCTATTTACTTGCTATGAGATACTTCATGATAGATTTTTATTTCATTCCTTTCATATTTTACAAGACCTCCCCCACCCATCTGTTATTTATAGGTGTCCTGTTAATTTTAAACCTACAAAAACAGAATATTTTACTAAACTAAGATGGCAGGTTTTCTACTAAGCATTCATGTTGCTTATTCGTGTTGCCATCCTTGCAGAGGAAAGATGGGAGGGAGAGCAACCCCTTTTGCTAAGTTTCACGAGGCCACAATGTAGTACAAAGAAGTTCCCACCTACAAAGTAATATTTCAAACTATGTATTTCAAAATCCATCTATATAGGAAACCACAGCAGGTGGAAGTTTGCCTGGAGCACAGGGTGCTTCCCAGCATGCAGTGTCTTCCCACATTTACATTTGGGATACAAGAGGACACAAATCAGCCAAGGGGCTGTCTCTCTCCCAAGGTTGGTTTCCATCAGGTTGTGTGGCAGCTGCACAGCCAGGGGCACGTGTGTTACCTCTCCGTGGTTCTTCTTCATCCACAGTAAGCCATCAGGCCATCATGCCATTACAGGAGTTCACCAGCTTGGTTATCAGACAACAGTGTCCCAGCACAGCACATCTCAGTGGTTGGTGAACATTAGATACAGCCTAACAACAATTCCATTAAGCCCTACCTGTGAGTCAACTGAAGGTAAGAGAGAGATGAAGCAAATCATACATAGGTGCACGTGCAGCCTCCTTATTCCCCAGAATAATGCTCATTTTGATGATCACAGGAAAAAAGGGCACTAACTTCACAAACCAGGAAAACGGTATAAGCTTTCATGACAGATTATTCACAACCCTATGAATTCACTGAAATAGTGAGTGCTGAACAACCCAAATTTAGCTTTGATTCTAAGGATCCAGGCAGCAAGATTTTTTTAAGTCAGACACTCATCTGAATTTTACTGGTGATATCGCAGCAGCAGGAAAATTTTTTTTTCTATTTTAAACATTAGGGAAAAGTTACACTGGAGCAACTCTGCTTTGGGACTGCATTTGGAGCATTACACTGCTAGAGCATCTAGCAGCTTTTCTCCCCAATTAAAGAAAAAAATGGGTATCATAATGTTTCAGCTAGGTGACAATTTCTTCATCTCTCATTTTAAACCATGATATCATGCGTACCCACTGCAAATAGCATTTTAAAACTGAAAAAAAAAAAAAGGCATTAAGTCATAGCATTAACTGAAAAATGCGTAACATTCAAACTTAAAGTTTCTACTGAAAAAATATAAAGCCAGAAGTTGTCTCTAGCCTCATCACTATTGCACTCTGGAGTACCTTAGATGTACACAGGAGCTGACGTTTGGGTTTATTAGTCACCTGCACAAGTGCCTTTTAAAGAAGAAAATCCCCAAATTTCATATGCAGATGAGATCTAGTCTATATTGTAGTTACTGTAACATTACATACATAAATGCATGTAAATTTGCATACAGACACCTATACTACAATATAGTTCTAAGTTTTATCAGTTCAATCTATCAAATTAGAATTTTTCCCCAGAGGTTAAGTTTCCTCGAAATTTTTCAGTTTTTCTGCAATTCTGGGAAAAATATCACAAAGCAAAAGGCATTTGGGGGCAGGAGGGAAAATAGGGAGGCATTCTCATTCCTCTCGCATACAACACCTTTCTCCTGTTCCATGTTTTAGGAAAGAGAAAGCATGGGAAAACAAAGCCATTTTCATGGTAAACAAAGGATTGGGGCTTGGGGTTTGTTTGGGTTTTCAGGGTGGGGTTTTTGGTTTATTTTTTTCAGTTCTCCGATAATGAAAACAGTCATTTTTTTTGCGCAGCTACAGCACAGACACAACAGGTGAAATGCTGGTCATAATTATTTCACAGAGCACCAAATGCTAAGTTATATCTTATTTACATTCAACACCATATGCTGGCCATGATTAGATTCCTCTCATTAGAAGCTACATGGGTGGGAATAAATTCACAGATAAGAGAGTGGCAAGGGAGACTGGATCAGAGAGAGCATGTAAGAGCTCAAACTGGAAAACACATTAAATCCCTTCATTCGGTAATACAGAAAGACACTGTTATATTTATTTTCTCTCTATCACTGTACCCATAAGTTGAAGTGTTCCAGAGACTTTCATCTTCTAATAGCAATAAGTATTTTTTTCCTTTGATGTGCTTTTTTTTTTTCTAAAATTTAAAGCCTCATATAAGCCATATAAGCAGTTTACTTTCATCCTGCCCCAATACAGTATGTACTGTATCTACAAGAAAGACTTTTCTTTACATCATCAGAATAACTTTAAACTGCTCTAGGTCAATGCCCATTGATTAAATAATGTTCACTTCCACTTGCAACTATGAAATCAATTTGCATACAGCTCAACAGGAACAACTTTCATCTATAAAGGTCTGTCAAATATTTGCTTCAACAGAACTGAATCAAAACTGAGTTTCTTTCTACAATATGTTGATTTATAAAACCATAATAATGTTAAAATTTATAGCTAAAATACATTATGAAGGTTTAAAACAAACACCACCGGTAAATTTGATTTTTCTGTGTGTCTATAGAACTTTCAAGATTTTTTTCAAACCTGTAATTACACGAAATGTAATGGATGAGCACCAGCTAAAACTGCCTTTCCTTTAAGCTTAGCCTAAGGAAAAAAGCCCACAAGAAAAGTCCGTGAAGTACCAGGGTGGACATGCAGATGATTGCATTCTTGTCCTGTTTCTGTAATCACAAATCTGATCTGTCATGCAGAATATGGATTTTTCAATTTCAGCCAAGGGCCAGTCTGAGTTTCTGGGCTGTTAAATTAGAATAGCTTTGAAAGAAAGGGAAATTTTCAACTTCTTATAAAATGAGCAGAAAAAGCTTTACAATTATGTAATTAATTTGTGAAGTCATTATTGATGCTATGGCAACAGGAAACAACACTTGGCATTTAATATAAAACACAACCAGATACAGCGGAAGGTATTAAAAGTATCAAATTTCCAGCTTCATGCAAGTTAGAGGCTCCAAAAGTGCAGCTCTCCTATTCAACACAGTTCAAGATTATCTTTATTGCAATGACTGATGAAAAGCAAACAAAAAGAAGAACCAAGAAAATGTATCCCAGAAAGTCAACTAAATTTTAGAAATCCACAAGATATTCATTACCTATAAAAGTTATAGATTGAAATGAGAAAGTCTTTCTTTCATTCTTAGCACCCAACTGTAGTTTAATTGGCAAGAAATTAATTTTCCTCAACTCAGAACTGCTTTGTTCGTGATGGTAACAGGTAAGTGATCTGTCTTTATTTTGCTCCACAAATTTCTTAAATCTTAGTTTTGCGTCCTTATCCTGTGCATTAGAGGTGCACATGAGGCAGAAAGATTTCATTTAATCCCTATGACGAAATTTTCAGATTTTTTAAATTAGGAAATCCTAAAGAAATAAAACAAAACAGACCCTTTGTATTTGGAAGAATTTAAAGGGAAAAGTTTCAGCAAGAGAGCTGTTACCAAAACATTCTCCCAAGTACATTTTCCTATTCCTTTCATCCACTGGAAGGTGAGTAGGAGAAAAAAGCCATCGTTTAAGTAGCTAAAGCATAAGATATACTTCGTTGTTATGGCATGTAAAGCTTACATATGCAAAGCAATACTTAATGGGCACTTAAGGCCTAGAGTTCCACATCTGCAATTTTACAACAGTACTGCAGAAACACTTATCTTAAGCGAATGCAAGCAGCAGCAAAGGAAAATAACCTTGTCTTCCTGAAGCCATGGACCAGGCTGCACAGAACAAAACAGAACACTTTGGAATGATTCACATCTTGCAAATGTTGCTGCTGTGACATGAGTTACACACCTCAAAGGGTCACCAAATACAATAGTTTGGCCAAGCTGTTGGAAAGGAGAATTTTACCTGTGCTGCACTTTTAACGTACAACCTACCTCATCTGGAAGCGCTCCCTCTCAACTACTCCAATACCTTGCTGAATACACAGTGGAAGAGAGAATTCAGGAATAGAAACCATACAGCATGAGGTTGCAGAAGAAAGTCCCTGGGGGAAAAGGGGTTCCATGTTACATTTCCTCTCATTTTCCACACACAACAAATAACCCCTGTTGCTGCTGAACAGCATTTTGCAATTGTTTGGGCTATTTTTCATTTGAAATTCATTTGTAAGGTTAGAAACATGAAAAATATAGTAATTCCCATACAGTGACAGAATAAAAAAATATAAACAAGCACCACAGGATTCAAAGAACCTCATAAATGATGCCATAAAATTAAAAACAAACAAACAAAAAAACCCCACATGAAAGTATATTCCCTGAAACAAGAAGTCCAGTAATTGTAATTCAGATCTCTGCAAAAGGGCAGGATGTGGAAGATAAAGTTTACTTAAAAAGCACCCTTCATAGTATTATATTAAGTGGCAGCAAAACTGACATCGAGTAATATTGATGCATTAGTGATTTAAATACCCAGAAACCTCACTGCTGAGACTCCAGACTATCTGCAGACTCTGAAAATATTCCAGCACTCCTTTTAGAAAATACCTGAAAGGGTACAGTATCCTATCCAAAATTTGAGCTAGGAAAAGATCGTTAGAACCAGCTTTTACAAATCCTATTGCCAACTCACTGTCCTATTAAGGAATAACCACCTCCAGTTTCAAAAGGTATTCAGGGTTAAAGAAAACTTGACTATTTCTGCTGCAAATGCCAGGCAACTTGACACTTAGTAGATATAGAAAAGCTGGCAGCTACCAAGGCACAAAGAGATACCAAGGGGAAGCCCCTTCTGGTCAGAAGTTTCCACTTAAAAGCACTGTTCGTTTTTTCAAATACCAAACCACTGTTACAATCATACTCAACTGGGAAAAAAAAACCAAACAAACAAAAAAAAACAAAAACAACAAAAAAAAAAACCACCCACACACATTCTTTTTCCTAGCACTAACCTGTTTTTTACTTTACAAAGTGTTTACTCAATCTTCAGTAATCACCAATCACCCAAGGGATATGCACATGAAGCTCTCTTGGGAATTTTCTGCAGTCTCAGCCCTAAATCAAACAGAAGCACTATTCCAGTGAGAACTTTGCTGCATTTGGCAACTTCGAGTATGTTCTTTAGCCCATATATTTCTTCATCACACTTATTTAATTGCATACCATTTGCAGCATTGTTAGGCTCTTATGAGGTGGCTTTTGATGCCTAGCCTAACATGCTTTAGCCCTTTATTGTTGGATGCTGATTTCATTGGGAGTTTTTGTTTATCCAGATATCATTCTTGAGCTTGTAGTTGCTTCCTCTCTTTTCAGGCTCTCATCTGCAGTCCCAGCCATTCCACTGGTCTAGGAGATTCTGCTGGGAGAACAGACACTTTTCCAAGGTGCAGAAAAAAGAAAAGTCAACATGAGGACAACATGCATTATTTAAGTCCTTCAATGTCCCAGTAGAAGTCAAAGATCTGCTGAAGAATCACACAACAGAAAGAGCTCAAGAGCCACTTGCTCCTAGATTATGTAAGGAAACTGACTGGAAAGGTAAGCAAAAAGTAAGAAGGACCTTTCCTTATCATCTCACGATTCTTAGCTTCCCCCACTGTCAAGGACTTTCCACCGTCTTGTTTTTATAGAGAGCTCCTAAGCTAAGCATCACTGCCTGTGCCTCCTTAGTCACACCAAACAGGACTCAAACATGGAATATCGTGAAAGCATCTGCTTCTCTAGCCTCCAAATGGCAGCTTTGCATCACATCTAGTAGCATTTTCCACAGTAGGTAAGTCACAAGGGCGTCTAGAACAAGCGTGACTGTAATTTGCAGCTTTCTCATCAAAACTGTTAAAAACCTGTAATACACAGTTATAAGTAGTGCATATGATGGTATAAATAAAGGTATAAAATGGACATAAATAGATTTCAATGCCAATGTAGATTGAGTTTGCAAAGCCAAAACAATTAAACTGTTAGTCTTCAACTAATTCAAATCCTTTAAGGATGTTTGGCTTCACAAGTAAAAAATCAACACATTTATAACTGAAACTGAAAGTTGATCAATTTCCTCAAAACAAACACTGTTTTTCTGAAGCTTTCAATATGGGAAACCAGCATGAAGGTTCTCAGGCTCAAAATATTATAGCCATAATAGCATCTTTGAGAGAAAAGCTCTTTTTCCATCCATCAATAACTGAAACTGCCACAGACCATTAAAGGAGACCTATAGATGGCAGTTTTAGTATAACCAGAAGTGAATAAGGTCTTAAATTTGTTTCTATGTTTTCCTCATTTCTGTTCACCTTTTTGAGCTGCGTTGTCATTTATCTGAAAATTCTCAAGAGAAGCAGACCCTCAATAGTAGCTTTGATCTCAGAAAAAAAAAATGACGCGTCAAATGAAAATTTCAGTAAAATGTGTAGTTTAAATATCCATTCCTATTCTAAGCAGGAGAAACAACAGCAATAAAAGACTGAAAGCTCCGATTTTGACCTTAAGACAATTTGTTTTAGTATTGCTTTTCACTTAGCTCACTCATTAAGCCCTCAAACCCAAGGGATCATTACCAGAAAGAAAAAATAATCCCACTTTCTTGATACTTTGCTGTGCCAGTGCCACATGAACTAGCTTTCCCGCTCAAAGATAATCTTTCCAGCTCAGCAGTCATGCCCTCTGGCTTTTTCTCAGGACAAATCCTTCCACATTATCCACACGCCATTTCCACATTATTTATAAAGCAACTCTTACAGCCTCTTCTTGCTGCAAGAAGAACAAGAGTTTGCAGCAATAATGGCAGTACTTGCTCTAATAACAGGAGGCATTAGCAGGAGCAGCTTTCCATATCTGCATTAATAACGTACACATAACCCTATCTACATGTGGCCTTGTTCTTCAGAGCAAGTTTTAGCTTTTTATACAATTTTGATAGCCAAATAGGCAGTTTAACTTTCATTACCACAGCATATAAGTTTGAGTGACCATTAACTAGAAATGTTATGCTTAAGAAGCCCGTTTTCAAAGTCTTAATGGTTGAGCAAATGAACTGCTTAACTCCATCTGATTATTAAACCCCAGGGCATGTCACAAATGCTACACTATTGTTAGCACGTGTCCAGAGAAAAGTAAAAGAGTCTGAACCACACGTAGGAAGCACTGAAACAGCTCCAATTTATGTAATGATTCAGTTTCAAACTGGAAGAATTAGCTAGTGAACACTGCTTCAAGTTGTCAATATTTTTCATAACTTAAAAATGAAGGACAGCATTGTTCAATTTCTGTAAAAGCTTATCAGCTGATTAATCAATTCTATCAGGCCGAATATGGACAGAGGAATTACTCTGGAAGTAGAATCCCATCTTACAGTTGATTACACTTAACCAATCATATTACATGCTTAAGAAGTTAGAGTTGGCATCTAATCTTTCTACTGTTGCATAGCAAATATGCTATTCTTTGCAAAAGCAATTTAAAAGTAACTGTCACTTTTTCCTTCTGTCCTTTCTCTAACACACTCTCCATCCTTTCATTTTCCCTTTGAACTATCATCATTCACCACTCTCTTCCACCACTTCATCTGCCTCTCCCTGATTTTTGTGTTCAATATTCCACCTCTCAGCACAACCACTGAGATGTCGCATTGGCCTGTGAATTTTGACATGAACCCCTCCATTTTCACCTGTTTCTTCCATATGCTTTCTATATACATACCAGGTCTCTCCACATGCCACCTCGATCACATCAGACTTTGCCTTTTGCATGCATACCAGCCTCTGGGATCAGTGCTCTCTGCTGTTCATCCATCCCACCCTGAAATACTCATTTTGTTTTAATTTCTACACTGTCTTCACCAGCTTCTTCCCCTGTTTCTTGTAGTGTTGAGAGATCCAAGACTTCCCTTTCAGATCTGCTCTTTAATTCCTTTCCAGGCACAGGCGAGTATCTGCTCGCTTCCAACTCACATTTTGGTCTCAGTTTCATTTTGTGTAACATCACAGCTAATTCATTCTCAGACTGCTAGCATCGGCCTTAATTTTTATAGCATCTTTCACCATTTTTTTATACTTGCTTTTTTGCTTTCTGATCTAATGTTTTCCCAAATTTGTTTCTACCCATGCGTTTCCCGCCTCCACAGTCTTTCTCACCATCCACATGCATTTACCCTATCATGGCTACCCTTTCCAGGCTTAGTTTCCAAAAAGCCTAACCAGTGTAGTTTATCCCACACTTTGCATTTTCCAGCTGTTTAGGAATTTTTGCGGCACCTCCTTGAGGTAAGTTTAATACACATTTGTGCTCAAATGAAAAAAAAAAAAACAAACAAAAACAAAACCAAACCATGCAACGAATAATGCATTGGGCAGTTCTACTGTCATGAACAGTTCTACAAGGAGCCTGCAAAAATACATCAGGAGCCAATTCCTTATATCCACTTGCACCAGCACCAATCCTGTGTTATCAGCATGTGACACCTCATCCCAGTACTGGGTTCATCCTCCAGCACCAGCTCTGCTGCCCAAGCAGTGGCATTAATGATTGCTACAAGGCAATGATGTGGCCATTTCTTCTCTTATCTACAAAGGAAACTTCACTCCTGGCCAGGGAGTCACTGTCTCCAGCACTTTTGTTTCCAGTCAGTTCAACTTTCAACTGCAGGTGGAGCTTCTTCCCTCTGTGCCAAATCATTCCTCGATAACAAATTAAGACTACTGAGCACTTAAAATTTTAATTTTTCTTCTCGCCAGCTCCAGTGCTTTTGGTCCATTCTTCTTCAGTTTCTCATACTCTTCGGAATCTTATTCCTCATCTTCGTCTTGAGAGACAGTAGGAAGGGATTAAATTCTTCCACAATTTGGACCCAACTGAAAAAACTTCCAATGAAAGTTGCACCTCCCATCACAACAGCTTCTTCTCTCTGCTTCAGCTGAAGGCTTCCCATCTCCCACTGAGGAAGTCAGGCAGCGTTGTTTCTGGCAGGATATTAGAATACATGGTAGTTTCTTTACACCAGTACAAAGTTATAAGCTAAAGCAGCCTGCTTTAAACTGACTGGCACCCCAGACACTTCAGGCACACTTCACTGCTTTCCTTTACTCCAGCCTTTGGGTAATTTCTTGATGTTGCTAAAGATAAGGGTTGTTTGAGTCCAGTTTTGCTTTTCCTTAGCTGATAGTTTCTGCAAGTAGCTATTGCTTCAAGTGAGGTTCTGTTTCTTACCCCTCCTCCCACAGGTGCTGGCCAGATACAGAGCAATCACATAATGGAAGTTTGGAGATAAGCCCAGAAGCTTGGCCATCTTCTGCCAAGGCATCATTTTGGCCCTTTACTACGGAAGTCAGGAAAATATAATGTTGGAATCTAAACCTCCTTCCCAGCACTTTGCATATAAAATTGCTGCATTAAGAAATAAAAACTTTCCTTGCAATTAGAGGAGAAAAATTCAAAATTGCAAACTGTTTGAAAGGCACAGACTATTAACAACTGAACCTCAAACTCTGTTACCAGTGTGTGGTTTTTGCTCTACTGAGAAGAAAAAAAAAAAAAAAAGTCTTACAGGAATACACTCAGGCTGGTCTAGCTAGCAGAAGATTTTTATTTTTTTTTTAATTTTTCTACTGTGAGTAAAGTAGCAACTAATAAATCTGAGTTAATTTTGAAAATTGAATAAGGAAAAAACCCAAACCACATATGCCATTGATACTAAGAGAAATTAGGATTTTACTGATTGCTGATGTTACTGATATCCACTACCACCACTTCTGCAGTACTTAATTATCAAGGAGCTTTTAAATTTTTGTTTGTATTTACTATTTCATTCTCTGGTCACATGGCGTAAGACAAAACAGACCAAACTAAAACTGGAAAGAACAACTTGCATTACAGAGGACCATTATTGTTGATTTATGCATTTATGAAAATGTTCTAGAAGGAATATTATGCAATAGGTTCCTAGCTAAAGCAATATTTGATCACCAAAAATAGCTGTATTAGCTGCCTGGTTTGTACTCCAGAAGAAGGGAAAAAGCTTACTTCTCTGTCATGGCTATACCTTTCTACATTTACAAAGCAGACAACTTAAATTGGAAACCTCAATTATTATATGCTTAAAAAAAAAAAAAAAAGGCAACACACACCACAATTGTGGAACACTCTCCTGCTCTACCCACTAAAATGTGTATGTAAAATGTTCTTTTTAGGTCAAGTGAGACTCAGATGTTTAAACCAAAATCTTTAAGATCACCTCTACTACTTACCAGACAGACACCTCTGTCTTCTGACTGCAATGCTCTGCATAGAAATTTAAACTTTATAAAGTAAAGGTTTCTTTTACAATTGAAGAGTTTAATTGTAGTTTTTAAGTACAGAAATANAAAAAGGGGGGGGTGGGGTGGGTGGGAGCCACAAAAATCAGAATTCATTTGACACCTCCATTTGCTATTCAGTTACATTTTATTTTCATCTTCATACAGAAACTCAGAAGACTTCTCATGCATATCTTGATGCAGATCAAGGCCAAGCATGAACACGGCTAAAAGTGCTTACTACTAGAAGCAGTTTGACATATCGCTTCAAGAACCAAAGCTGTTGCTCTGATACTTTTCACCCCTCCACTGGTTGACAATTATAATTAATTCTGATTTAGAGATCAAATTCTGGAGAAGGGACCAACTATTACCCAGGCACAGGTCCCAGCTGTAAGATACTATATTGCTAAAACGTAGCAGACAAATACTAAGTTTTTCAAAGGCAATACATTGTTTTGTTCAGGGGTTTTTTGTTGTTTTGGTTTGAGTTTTGTGCATGCCACAACCTTCTGCACAGAGAGATTATATGGATTCTCAATTACTCCAACATCATTTGCTGGTGAAAGGTTAGAGAAGTCTTGCACATCCCAAATTCCAAGATCTGGCATTGCATATACCTGGATCAGCAAACACCATTTAATGGGTACAGATAACAGCACTTAATCTTTCTACATGATCTCTATAAGGTCCATTTATACTCCAGAAACTGTGCACCTACCATGTTGTGCATTACTACCCAAGTCTCATGTCACTGTCTTCCAATAGAGAGTCTCAGAGTTTGGGGTTTTTTTCCTCCAGTCTCTATTTTTGGCTATTTCTAGCTTTAAACAAAAAGGCCTACAGATGCTAACTCCAATTTCCAAGCCTTTATATCAAAGTCCTGACCAGACAGATAACTGGCACAAAAGACTGAAGTGGTAAACTAGATTTCTAAAATGCTGCCATCTGATTCTCATCCCACACAAATATGTAATCTAAGTAATGAAAAAAGCTTTCGTCTCAAACGTAAGCTTGTTCAAAGCTCTTGAAATAAGTAAAATGTTGGAATTTGGATTGAGTCATGACAAGTTAACAGTACGAAATAACCTTCTGAACAACAATAAAAAAGAACATCCTTAACGTTAAGCAGAAGAGAAAGCCATTACGTTTTCAGACAAGGATTGTCAGTTTAAAAATATATAATGTGGTATTAGCTCATTTCACAATTTCTTAGAATCTTCATATATTTTTAAGCTTTCTCCTTATTTATGTTTTTATATTCCATTTTCCTTTTCTTATTAAAAAAAAAAACCTAAAACTAGTTTGTTAGTGCAAACTATTGTCAATGGCATCTAAAGAAAAATCTCTTTTATTCTTCCTCAGTTGACTATAGTTTTTCTGCCTTATTTGAATTTATTACAGTTTTAAAAGTTCTAACAGTGCTGCCAAAAGACTTGCGTACCAATTTACATCCTCAGTCACTGCTGACAAAGTCAATACAAGAGCTTAGTTCAGCCACTTGAATTATTGGAAAGTGAGTATGATAAAAAATGTTTCTTTTCTACCAAGCTGATGGCAGTTTTAGGACCACTTCTTCTCAGTTGAATCACAGTAGCTTTGTTGGCAAGATGTAACACTTGTAACACCAAACACACAGCATGGAAAATTAGGTGACAGACTTGTCAATTGAACCTTTTTGCGTTATTAGATACTTTAAGCAAGTTTCAGATTTGCGGGACCTTGTGACCTAAGTAGGAGACAATTCTGCCGAATACTTTTATTGAAAGAAATACCTAAGTGAACAATAAAAGGTATTTGTTCTGCTAAGCAGCTCCTTTTACTTCCAAGGTGTTGAATTTCCACACCTTTGGGGAATGAAGACAAAGCTGAGATACGCAGCCTGTGTAACCATCTGATTAGATGACACCACAGGTCTTTAAACATCTGAATCCAGCATCCCCAGCGCTCATGCTTCTGGAGATAGTAACAACCAGAGGAAAAACTTCTGTCCAATTGCAGTACATAACCGGAGAAACTTCAATTTAAGTTATTCTCTGTGCAACATCCTGCCTTGTAATTTGCCAATGACTATATTAAAGATAAACATTACCCAAAGGAGAGACAAAAACAAAACAAAACACACAAACCCACAAAAAAAATATTAAAAAAAATAATAAAAAAAAAAGATTGAGGGGAAAAGAAAGTGAAAGAAATAGCAGACAAATTCCAGTCCAAAACTCCCTGGAATCTGGTGCCTTTGTTCACCTTCTCCTCTTATGTCAGGTTAGAATACAGTGTACACCAAAGCATTACTGGACTAAAACCAAAAGCAATTAGGAGAACGTTGCACACAGATTAGTAACATTTGAAGACAGTAAATTTCTCAGGCAGGTTTCAGGTGGTATTTTAGAGGGAACGGGGGATAATCATTCATTCACAATATACTGTTAATACAGGTATCAGAGTACAGTGTATCTAAAATTCTGATTGAGGTGATGAATGGTTGAACATCTATCTGACAAGGACATTGCTAAACACTAAGGTCTAAGTCCCTTGTATTTTCTAACCAAGGACGTTGAATGAAATTGGTTTCAACTACAGGTGAGCACAGCTCTAGTGACTGATAGAGGATTTTGTTTGTTAAGAACATAAGCCAAATCTCTAGGAAGTGGTCTTTAGTCAAGAAATTCTTGACACAACAAAGATGTGTAAATTAGCTATCCTAAACTACAATGCCTGTCATCTGGTTTCTGGTGAAGGGTTACTGTTTATTTGCTCACATAAACAAAGCGTGTCTGTGATGTGGAACACCAAAGAAGCACACAGCCACAGCACAGATTCTTACAGAAGCAGATGAATTAGAAGAGACTCCAAAGCAGCAAAGACAAGCGTAAGACAATAGATAAATATGTGCTCAAGAAGATCAGATGGTTCCAAAGATTTTACAGTATAGCAGTCTGGTTTTCCCAGTAATAAGTTCAGTATTACAGTGATACATTGAGGATAAAAACAGAACAAATGCTGGCATGTAAACCCAGGGAACAAACTGAAGTGGTATTTCTGAGATTTTACCTTTCTAGGGCTTCCTGGAGGGTGGAATTTGTTGAATATCTAAAAAGAAAAGAAATTAAATTGAAAAGAATTAAAAGCAGTAGGCAAAACAATGTGCATAGGAGTACAAAACCAAACATAATGCTTCCATGAATAGATAACATGAGTAGGGCCTAATGTGGAGCAAGCCAAAAAACCACCATCACTTTGTAGCAAAGATCTGGGGAATACGCACACTACACCTTACAGAAAATACAGTGTGGAGTATCACAGGTATGAAGTCACAATACACATCACAGTTGACTGATACCGTGACATCAGTCAGTTGTGGGATATGAAATGTGTTAAGTGTTTCACATCCCACAGAATGATGATGTTGCAGGCATATTACACGTACCAGCTGTTCTCAACCCAGGGTCCTACATAAAAATACACCTTTCTGTCCTGGAAATCTATTCATACAGTTTTTCTAAATAGATCCATACATCATCATGGGGCAAAGATAAAGTCCCTCAAAAAGAAAGAAAAAAAAACATTAGTAATTATAGACTGTGAAATACTGAGACACTATGCAGAAGGAAATGGCAAAATTAAGGCCGGCAAAGCACCAAAAGAGCACAACATCCCTCCAGTTCTGAGTTCTGCAAAGACCTAGATAGGCAGAGATTGCAAGATGAAGCCTATGGGGAAAAAACCCAAAACAACAAAAAACCTGACCAAACCACAACACCCCCCACCCCCAAACAGCATACTCCTCATCAACTTGGAAAATAGCAAGAACAGAGCCAGACCATGTTCTTCAGCACACTGTGGTTTTAACAATCTTGGTGGCTTTGCGTCTGAGGTGCCACCCACGGTGCTTGACCAAATGCTTTTCAACAAGGGAAGTTGTCAAAGCTACAGCTACGTAAATAATGACTTCTTGGCAGGGGTTGGGAAAGAGACCAAGCAGATTTCAGGGACTTATGACACAAGTCCCCCGAGTCTTTCTTGGATCTCTACAGAGTTAGGACTATCCAACTGTTCAGTTCTTCAGGTAAAAAAAAAAAAGAAGGCAGGAAGTTGAACCTGCCAATCTACTGAAACATTGGCTTTTTATGGCAGTCCATCTGTCTCAACTCTCCGGCTCAAAATACAAGAAAATGTAGGAAACAAAAAAGTAAGAATTAATGCCAACACAGCTCCAGTAAACAACATTGATCTACTTGTGCTCTCAAATCTATTTGAAATGTAAAGAGATTTATTTGATCAGCCCAGCTGTTAACATGAAAAGCAAAGGGTTTTTTATTGCAGAAATTATTTGGGGTTTGGGTGTTTTGTTGCTGTTGGTTTGGGGGAATTTTTCTGTTGTGTTTTGGGAGGTTAGTTTTGGTTTGGTTTTAATAGTATTTATGTTTTCCCACAGAACAGTTGCTCACTTTGAGGCACTTCATTTCCATAGACAATACAAAATATTTATCTAAGCTTTAAATTGCAGCCACACCTCTGCTTGCTTTGTTTGTCAATAAAGCAAAATTTAGTTGGAATGACTATATGCTTGTACTGTCACTGACTGCCCAGTTGAGTATCACCTGAACAAAATTACCACCTTTATTATAGAGAGTCCCACTGAAAGAGCACCACCTAGAACTGCTCATTTTCTGCTGTTCTTATACAAGCTACTTAAAATCCTTGAGAAAAACTACACTACTTAAAATCCCTGAGAGTAACCAAGCTTAAGAGATGCATACACTTTCTTTTGGTTTTTGTCACAGTGGGAACATAATATTTTATTTATTTTTTTTCAAATAGTAGGAATTCTAAATGAATTAACAGCAGCATCTATATAAAGCTCAGCTAATTCTCTGCATATTATATGAAAAGTCAAGTATCTCAAGATATTACCTTTCCCAAATAAATACATTCTGTCTAATAACCCCAGTAATGAAGAATAAAATATTTTCACATCATAAGTCTGAGTTCTTATTCCAAGATTTAACTTCAATACAAAACACTTTACTAATAATCAGTAAAAAAACAAATGGCATTGTTGAGTCATTCATTAATTTTTCTCACCATACACTGAAAACAGGTTCCAATCCAGTAATTGTTTGGCTATAATTCCAAACAAACAATAAGTCCTGTCTCTGTAAATACTGTCCTGGTTAACTTATGAATTAAGTTATGAAACTATTACACAGATCACTCAACACTCCATCCTTAATGTACCTGAAGAGGTCTTTACAGTCCCTAGGGAATAATTCATGTTTCCATTTTTCTATTCTCTTACAGTATAGGAGACACTTTAATTTGGTCTCAGCTCTAACTTTGAGATCTGAACCCCACCAAAGAATGTCAAAAAGCTCAAGGAGAAATTGCTTTACAAACCCAGTCTACTTCCCAAATGGAAGAATCAAATAGTCTTAAATATATCTGAAATAACAAACTAGCTTCTGAACAGACAGGCCATATGCTAAACTATCACTCCCCCATACTGAGTGATGAATTAAGAAGCAAGTGTAGCTGGCTGCTTTCTACAATACTGTTCATGTCACTCACATATGTTGCTTTGGCAGTTATTACAGTTTTTTGTAAACTAAGCAGCACATAAAATTTGAGAACAAATTACAGACCAACTAAAAGCACTAAATTCTTGACCAATTTCCATATAATTGAAAGACACACTACATACTGGGAATATATGAAGGGTAATTCTTGTACCTTTCCAATCTGTATCATGGGAAGCATAAGAAAAATCAAGACAGCAAGACAAGAGTCCAATAATCATAACTTAGATTCTATAGTCTGTGTGGTTTTCTGTAATCTGTGTGTAATATTGCAATGCTTATGGTGTTGGAAAGAGAACAGACAGAGGAGAAGCATTCACCCATAGCACCTAGGAAATACCCAGCATGAAGTTAACCAGCTATTTTGTACAAATATCTTACTGATGCGAGCTCTAGAGCTTTTCTCCATACTTGGCATACAGGTTAAAGAATCCAGTAATTAAATATGACAGTGGCCTAATGAAAAAAAAAAAAAAAAAGCTAATGAGCAGCTACAGAGCAAAATATATAAAGTACTAGTGAAAAGCTTAAAGCAGATGCATTTGTATCCCCAGACAAGATTCTGGCTACTGAAGAGTTGTGGGTCAACAAAACCAAGCTAGTCAACACCTAGAGCTTTAGTATCTGAGCAACAAATTGTCACCGTGTGTTTGTTGTTTAAAAGCACACCACCACCTTCTTACTTAGCTCTTCACAATGTTTCTTGTGAAACATTCCCCAGAATTTGCATTAGGAAATAAGTGTTACTTTGGCCACCACTCTTGAACTTTATAATCAAAGTTCCCAATGTTATCATATTCAGACATCTATAAAATCTTTTCTGACAATTTTGAAGTTGAGTGATTTAAACTGTAGATTTGTGGTGAGGGAAGAAGTTGAATATATCTGTACTCTCCATAAACACAAAAGTACTTGTAAGCTACAAGGAGTCCTCTGAAATATGGCATTTTTAATGGGATGGGCTCTTCTTGCTCTTAATTCATTTTCTCATCCATTTACTTTTAGGCTACATTGAAGTTTCTGTAAGTGATCGTACTATAACACTCAATTCTTTCCACAGCTGCTCGTGTGTCTTGTCTAATATCCAAGCAGAGTTTGACAGCATACAGATATACGGCATCCTGGCCTCCACAGATATACTCGGCAGTAGATGGTTAAGGGAAAGTACCACAATACAGGTTTATGTCCATGATTTTTCTATTGATCCTATTCTAATGCATGTGTGTGCATTTGTCTAAATTAAATCTTCATGCATAGAGCTGTACGTGGTTTTATATGCTGTACGCCTAGAATAAAACACCAGTGAAGTTGTCTGGCCACATTTTCAGGCAGTATTAATACTATTTTTGAAAAAAAAATACATTTAATCACCTTCCAGTTTTAGAGAATTTGGCTCCAGGTTAGGCATCAAAAACAAGGTCTACCCTGTTATTTGCTTCACAGTGAGAAAGGATTAGAAATAACACATTTCCCATTCCCTAGAACAGTTGTTATGACTTCCATGCATGCCAGCCACTACCAGTTAAACAGCAGTATCATTTTAAAAAAAAAAAATAAAAATGCAACTATATCTCAGGGACAAAAATTTGGGGACCTACCAATCTTTTCTGCATTCATCAATAAAACCTGCTGTGGCAACACATCAGGCAATAGATACAAAAGACCAGAATTACTTGGTCTAACGAGTCACCAAAGAGAATCACAAGATGCCAACAGCAACAGAAGTGGCATTACTACAGGGCAGGCAGCAATGTAGCAGCTCGTAAGTACTAGTTAATGATATGCAAACAGTTTTGAATACTCTCAGCAACAGTAGGAGTCCACTCAGTCGCTCACACGGGGGCAGAAACTTATTTTCTGCTTCCTCCAAGACACTGAGCTGAACTGCATGGACTCCACCCAATAGTTCTCATGAGAGAAGCGGAAAGAGAATATAAGACTAAGGGTTATTTTATAGCTTGAACACAGCACAACAGTACGCATAGCCATGCATAAAAGCTTTACTAATTCAATAATGAGAAAATCAGTTTGATAACAGGTTCCTGAATCATCACCTTTTTAAGGCACAGACAAGAAAAATAGTCATCACTTTCAATCGTGATTTAAATTTTAAACAAAACAAAAATAAAAAATAACTGTACTGTTGGTAGAACTCCTGAATTTTTATGCTACAGTAAAAGTTTTAGACAGTCATTTGACTTACTGCTTCTGCATTTCAGAAAACATTTCTGGATGATGTTTCAATACCTCGAGTGCCTTTTCTCAGGGACACATCTTCCAGTCACACACTCCCTCTCACACACCACATTCTTTGTGTTGAAATCATCTTTGAGTCTCAGAGGCTCAAGTTAGTCCTATCGCACACTTTAACACAGTTAACCAAAACACAGAATTGATATATTGGCAGTCCTTCTGGGGAAAAAAAATAAAAATATACTCTTTATTGATATCAGTGCCTTCAGTTGATGTATGAATTCTGAGGAGCTCTTTATCACTTAGAACTTGTACGTTTTAAATGTTTAAATTATATACCTAGTCCCATTTTCAACACAGGCTTTTGTAGCATTTTAATGTCTTGCTATTTAGTATCTAGACTCCAGCAAAGAGGATACAAATGCTCTTACTGGTAGCTAATGGATATTCTTCCTTAGCTCAATTGCTGAACTACATTTTGAATAAAGGGTTCAATTCCCAAAAGGAACAACCTTTCATTACTGTCCAACACTTAGACTAAAGGAGAATTCTCTGCAAGTAGTAAGTAGGGAACATGTTCATATTTCCATTTCTGGGTCCTCGCTTATTAGAGGATAAAGACATTGCACAACATTTAGTTTATGCAGGTTACATCCAACACTTCAAGTCCTGTAGCTGGACACATTTCCACATACAGTCGTCTTCTATTTCCATTTTAAAACTGCCTTTTATTCAGAGAATTCTTCTGGGAAAAAATACTCTTAATGACTACGCAGAAACAGAAAAAGAAAAAAGAAAAATCTTTTTTGAGCTGTCCCACTCAAGATGTGCAACCGCCTCCCAGCTGTGCTAATCGCTTGACAGTTTGCATCCAGCTTGGTCACCTATGTCACTCGCTGCTGCACTCACACTGCATTCTGCAGGGGGCTGTGGTACACCTAAGCAGATCAAAGCTAGTTTTGACCCAGCTACCTGACAAAGCAGGCAAGACCCCAGCTTGTCTACATAGGTCAAAGAAGCAATGCTAGCTCCAGAACCAAGACAGCATATGCTGTAGTCGGCTATCAGACAGCTCTGTTTTCAGAGTTCTCTCAGCAACAAGAAAAACCCTCATATGATTAGACTTGTTCATAGATGTAGAGACGCCTCCACAATGTAGCTTAGCACTGCTCTAAAGCAGGACTTCTGCAAAATTATAATCTTCCCATTATATCTCTGTATCTGCGCTTCATCGTCAGAAAGGGCTGAAAACACAGCGTTGGAAAGGCACATACTGCAGCCACCACTGCCTGAAATCAGAGACACCAATCTTAAGGCTGCCTTTGGCACAGGCAGCGTTCTGAAGACTAGCTTCAAAGCACTGCTCCTCTACCACATGTATACAAGTCTGCAACTGCTGCCACAGCAATTGAATGCAGAGTATTTTTACTCGACCACCGCAGATGAGCACACCACTGTTGCTAGAGATACCCAATTACAAAAACGAGTCAGGCATTTTTTGGATTCTCTCTAGATAACCTCAATCCTTTCTTTCTTCAATGCTCCTTCCATACCTGTAGAGTAAAACACTTCCACAAAAGGCAGAGCCTGAAGTCCAGGTCTTCATTTTTATCTCCAGTGCAAGCCACACTTGTGATCTTATCTCAGCAAGGACTTCATGAGAACTTGGTTTGTTCAAGTTCACACATTCAGGAAAAATGATTTTCTGTCTCAGGAGTGGTCATAAGGGAGACCACCCACACCCTGAAGCACCACCTAGAGACATTCATATACCAGCCTGTACTTAGCTGTTGACATCTATCTTCTAACTTGCATTGTAGCAAGACTTTATTAAGCAGGGTTACTATTTTAAGATTATTGGTGAAATGGTATTACCAACTTAATAGCACTTTATTAACAAAAACATTTTTCTCTTAAATAAAAATACTATGAAGACAAATAGTAAATTCTCTCCCAGTACCATAATAATAATACATGCATTATTTAAACACATTACAAGATTGCATTTCTAGCATGTTATATTGTTTAAGTTGTGTGGGTTGGTTTGTTTTAAGCTCTGTGCCTTTTTCTCTTTACTCACTTTAATTCATTATAGCTCTGCTGTATCAACAACAGTAGAACACACTATTAGCTTGGATTTAATTTCTCAACTAAAAAAAGAAAAATTTCTTTCAAGATTCAAGCTGCTGCCTTCTTTTGCAGTAATAATTTCTAGCAAAGTGCTGTGTGCATTAGACAATTTATGTTTGCTAAGAACTGTAAGTAGACCCCACATCTAGTTTAACCACTGACATGCTAATTAATAGCTAATCAGAAAGCTCCTAATAAATATACCAACCATTATTTAGATTCACACTATTTTTAAAAACTAATGACTCATAGCATATAGAATGGTGAAAATAAATCAAAGTCATCTCATGTCACATGATTTATTAATTAGAAAAAAATTAACTAGCTTCTCCTCACGATGCACTTGTACAAGAGAATCACCAATATTAGGACAGCAAAAATAACCACAAACATGAAATTCCACGGGTATCATTGCCTAAGATGTATTTTGCCAAACTCCTTCCCCCCACCCATGCATTAATTCCTAACATTTACATTACAAGAAAGAGCTCACATAGGAAGTTAGTGGACTATTTCTAATTTCATGCAATTAACCCTGTACTCTCATCAACAGAAGTCTCTCCTTACCAGTAACCTGGACAGGCATGTTTTGTGCTCTACAGTCCCCACATGGCTACATGGAGAGGTACCTATCTCATCTATGATTCTACCACCAGTCACTACACTTATGCTTATATTAATATGTAGTTAATGAAGAAATTTTATCATTAATATATTTAACAATATAATACTTGCCAATACTGGAAGTGGATAAGGAATGCATAAAAAGCATTCATATAAGATGCTTGTAAAGGGTTTGCTTGACATACATTGGTACCTTCACAGTTGATTGTTACAAACAGGCAATAGTTATCTAAAATAACACCTGACATGACTATGATAAACTTTTTGAATAGCCTAAATTACGTAGAGAATAATCTGGTAGAGAATGGGATTGTTCTATAAGAACTGTTCATGCTCAGAGGAAGCACCTCAAATGCTTGTGAATCACCTCCAGACTAAAATTATTTCAAGACTAATTTTTGCTTTCAATATATTGTTCCAGTCGACAAGACAAAAAACAGAACTCACAATTTAAACTGATTAGGCAATAGCTTGGGTTATTCAGTTATGCAACTGTTATGTTTCTATGTAAAAGATCACAGACAAAGTTTTCGAACAGCCAAACATCAGCTGTGCTTGCAAGGTTAGGTTAAGGGCACAAGAACGCACACTGAAGCACAATGCATTCTTGCATCGTGGCAGATATTTTGGACTCTCCTTTCCATTCGTACATTAATTCCAGTGCTTCAGGGAAAGGCCCTGCACAGGCACAGCCTGAGTACACCCATGGTATTTCCCACAGAAAACAAAAAAGCTTGCCAAAGCTCTGTTCAGGAAAGCTTTAAGCTTGAGCAGTGTTTTCATCTTCCAAACTACAAACACCAAAACTGCAGGCTGCAGTCCAGCATCTCTTGGGATTTTTGTGTTTCTGGACCTATGAGGCTGACTGAAAAGTCTTACCCTCTCCTCTATCCTCCCCTCTTCTAAATCTAACTGGGACTAAATATAAAAGATAGAAAGAAACAAATAGAAAGACCGTCGCACACCCAACATCAGCAATATACAGAGGTAGGGTAAGTGTCAAAGCAGGTGATGCCAGCTAAAGGCTCCCACAACCCCAGTGCAATTCTAGCTATTTATTCCACAGCCTCCATTCTTTTAAAAATGTTTGTTTCCAGATTCCAATCAGTTATTCTTCATTTCTCTAAACTAGATTGTCAGTCACTGGGGGAAAGTGCGATAGACAGAAAGTATATGAGTGAGCTTCCCATCACTTTTTACAGCTCTCTTCTAGTTACATGTAAAAGAGCTACTTAAATGTCTGCTTATATTAGCACAGCTCTTCACTGTGCAGATTAATCAAACTGCACTTCCAGCCTTTATTTATAAATCAGTGCTGGAAAACAAAAAAAATCCTTCTCTTCTTGTTACAAAAATTCTACCTAGAATAAGAAAGGACTCCATGAAAAATCAGTGGCAATTGACAAAAAGAAAGCCTGTCCTGGTCACTGCAGACGCCCATCCTTACATTCACTGATTCGAAGGAGCCATTCGTTTAACTGTTGTTAGCTTACATAGAAATTACAGTTAATTACAAAGGTACCAGCTGCTTACTGAAAGATTCTTAAGATATTGCAAAACAAAACTGCACCTACATTGAAATAAAAAGATACTTTCTAAAATGCATCATCAAAATTATAAAAGTACATTCTTTTCCACTCACACAGCGCATTTCTTTTTTAAACCAAGTTCTTAAAAGCACGTTGCTCTTGTTCAATTTTAAGAGTACTGTGAGACTGCATTTGCAGAAGTACTGGTGTGATTCAGGCCATGTAGTCTGACTCAGTTTGAAAGCAAACCCAATTTGAAGAAATGTAGACAAGACAGAAAGCATTAGCTTTCCTGGCTGTCAGCCTTCAGTATGTTGAAAGACAGTGTTGCTTGAAAACATAACTCAGTTGTTTATCAAGTCACATTTAGGTTCATGGTGTTCTCTAAGCAAGGATATATATATAT
>VZRU01009149.1:36655-54955 GCA_013398155.1 Pedionomus torquatus | reverse complement strand
ATTTCAGAACACTTGCTAGGTATTTTACACAAATTATCAAGATCTAAGACCTTAACCAATGCTGCTTGTCCCAAAAGCACTAGATGTATAAGTTGCATTAAAAGACCCTAAAATTTTAGGTACCAGAAGACCTCTCAGGGATGACAGATGCCAGGATCCAGCTCATACCAGCAGTAGGGAAACTCAGGTAGCTGTATCTAAGACTTTTCCTCAGGTCTTACTATTTGCTTTTCTAACCTAGGCCTCCTTGTATGAGCTCCTCTTTTAATGCTTACCTGATTTATTTTTTTTTTTTATGTAAGATTTATTTCCTTCTTCCCCTCAGTGTCCGAAATATGATCTGTGACACATACTTACTAGCCACCCTCAAGGTCTAAATAGATGAATTGTTGTATTTCCTTAACAACAGAGCACTGAGGTCAGCAACAAAGGATAAAGAAACACGCTTCATGTAAGATATTTCACAATAGTCTCGTGGTTTCAGAACTTCTCAGGTGGCACATTCTCACTGCTTTTGAGTGACTGCAGCAACTGATGCTATGCCAGTGGTAAAAACCCCAAGCCACTGTCCCTTCAGCCTAGAGAGGCAGCCCTGTGTGACAGTTATCTTTCTGACCTAGGTCAGATGCATGAGTTAAAATGGGTATCTTCTAATCTACTTTCAGCTTGTAGAGGCCAGAAGGAACCACAAGCACGTGCACTTACTATGAACTCCACCAGACAGGGTAGAAAAAGAAGTCTGCATTCTCTGTCTTACTGACAGGGAATTATCTCACAGCTGTAACCCCAACACAAGTCATTCTCCAGTTTGCTGCAGCAATGTCAACAACAGGGAAGATGGAAAAACTTTCTTCATCTGAGGCCAGAGAATATATACAAATGTTAGAGAATATACATCTCAGTAGCAGTTTAACCTACAACCACGAGACTAACCTGGACTAGCCTCCGGCAAATCCCTCTTCTGCTTTCAAATACTGCTGGCTGTGGCCACCATGGGCTGAACACATGTATACAAACACAGAATATTAGATCAAGTAATCCCATTCAGAACTACCAGATTAGTGTAAATTCTGATTATGATTACATTAAGAGTTTTCAGTGAATTGCAGTCTCTAATCAAGGATACTTTTCCACATGGTTGGAACACGATGATCTTCAAAGTCCTTTCCAACTCTAACCATTCATGCACCCTGCCACATGGCACTACCTCTGTCAGGAACCTTTTGTCCCTCTCCCACCACATGGCAGTGAGCATGCTCAAACTACACACCACCATGGACCATTCATTTTGGCTCTTGCATGTGAAGAGCTTTAGGAGTTCATTTGAAAACCCACTTAGATCACGTACTTGCAGGATATACACATGCAGAAGAGCAGTCTTACATACGTGGGATACACAGTGTGACTAGTGTGGGACAGTGGTCCATATACTCCTCTGCATTACTTCGGAAAACAACAACCTGTCTTACATAAGGATTAGCAGCACTGCTAAAAATGGTTTGACTATCATCACATTAAGAATGATGTTAAGATCTTTAACAAGATGTCATTTCCCCAAATATATCAAAGGAGAACATCTGAGTAATTCCTCTCTATGTAACTGCGAATTCTAATAATAATTTAAAAGGTCTCATCTCCTGGATGTTGTGGGAAGTCCCACGAGTCTCATTTAAGAAGCACACATTAAGATATGCCCCAGTCAGTCTGGACTATTAGGTCCTTAGATCTTCTTAACCCTTCCCACCCTATTACTTGTGTTTCCTTCCTGAAAAAATGACATCTTTCTGCACCTTTTTTTTTTTTTTTAAACTTCCTCTATTCAGCTAGTACACTTGGTTTGAGATGACCTCTTACTCCTCTCCACCCCCCATGCTACAGGTATTGAATAGCTGTCTTACCTCAGGGGCCAGTCATAAGTGTGAGTGATGGTATTTGAACCTGCAGAACTGATTAAATGCTGAAAGGAAGGATTGATTATCAGAGAAAGGCAAGCTCGGGCAGTCATACACAACACGCTGCTGGCAGAACAAAGAGATAGTACTGCCCATACTGAGACACAATCTGTATCACACACAAGAAAACCAATGAAAGCAATATTTTGAAACACTTTCTTCCTTTCAGCTAAAAGTATCCATCTTAAATCAAAATAGCAATGCAAGAGCAACACAAACAAACTGAATTTCTCAGAAGGATGAGGGAGAGAAAAGAGCTGTACATCTGGGCAGAAGCAGATGAGCTTTACGCTTTCCAATGTTTCATTCAACACCTATCTATTCATTAGGATATTAAAAGCCTATTAGTGATGCATTTCAGTTAAAAGCATCCTTGTTTAAACGCAAAGAAAAGCAAAGGAGACAACACAAACCTTTCTGAATGGAGAGTTACGCAGTTCAGCAAAGAACTTTAAGACTGTGCATGAGAATAGCCCTCAGAAGCATAGACTTTAAAGCAGAGAAGCAATTTCGCTACTTTTTAGACAAAACATTCTGTAAAACAATAGCTAGTATAAGAAGCATATCATTTTTAAGCAGGTCATAAAAGCCCCATACATCAAACCAAACCAACACCCCACAAAGCAATAAAAAGACAAAGCACAAAACTCTGTCACTATTCAAAGGGAATTTCCAGGTTCTGTATGATGGCCTGATATTTTTCAGGAACAAAACTGTCTCCTCTCTGAACTCCTTGGTATAACATTTAAAATATGCTCGTTTAAACAAGATATGCATCTAAACAGGCAAGTGTCCAAAGCAGGGAAAAAACCCACCCAGTCACGCCAGATGATCCTACAGCTCTAACAGCACAGAGCCCCCTGCAACCATGGGACCTCAATGCCATCTGCTGGCCAACTGTACCCTCTACTACCACCTTTTTAAGAGCAAGTAAGGGCTAGGCCATCGCGAAAACATACATTCTCAAAATGTCTGGATGTGGGCAAGTATCTCCTAATTAACTGTAACATGACTGAAAACACTGGATAGCGTTAAATGGCATGCCTTCTCACACACAGGCATGTATTTCAAACAAGTCTCTATATGCTTGCTCAGGATTTTGGTAGTTCAAAAATCCTACCCAAATGCGGAAATAAGAATGACTTATTGTTCAGTTCTGTTCTTACTGTTTTAACTTATTCCATGAATGAGTTATTCTTTTCCCTACACTTTTCATTCATTTCCCAACAGTAACAACTTCAGAGCCATTATGTAGTTTATAAGCTCCAACAACAAACCAGAGGTATTATCTTTTATTAAACTGATATAAGTGGGAGAAAAGACAAGACAACTGGCATTTCATACAATAAAACATTTGCATGGTTTCCTGTTCCTGGCATATTATATAAGTAAAGGTTTATAAAAAGAAAAGGTCTTAAATTTGTATATCTTGAAAAAACTACTGCTAAAACACTATCACTGGAATGACCAGGAGCACCCAACCAATAGTACCTCCAGGAATCGGGTTTCTTTTGGTTTCTCTTGGCACATGGCTCCTAGGTCCAGGATATCTGTTTGGAGATGAGTGCCTGACATTGCCATCATACAGAGAAAAGTCTGCTGCACAACATCCCAATATGAGTGACATTTAGCAACATCACAACTGTCCTATGACACCATGGAAGTATGCCATGAGATTTATAACACTCTTACAAACATCAAGGAGGGGTTTTTGGAAGCATGTACCGGTAAATACAATTCAGAGCCTGGTCCCAGAGTTGGACCTTTTTTTTTTTTCTTAACATGACTGAAAATTGAAATAGTTTGTAACACATGCTCTATATTTGCCCAACAAGTAAAATATCGTCAGGCAGAGGGAGAAACAGTGAAGCGAGGACCAAATTCAACTTGGAAAGACCAAATCCACCCTAACTAGTCTTTTCTTAAAATACATCAAATACTGACCAAGGGTGTTGCATCACAAACGTTTTTTTTTCTTTGATCTTTTCAAAGGCAGCAAGCTATTCACAGAAAGCTAATTGTTTTGCAGGAAAAAAAAAATACTAGAATGCTTGAAATAAAGCACAAAGTGCAACTAATAATTGGGAGGTGGTGCCCAGGCTGTATT
Source organism: Pedionomus torquatus (assembly GCA_013398155.1). Classification (NCBI taxonomy): domain Eukaryota; kingdom Metazoa; phylum Chordata; class Aves; order Charadriiformes; family Pedionomidae; genus Pedionomus; species Pedionomus torquatus. Next base: position 50,896 of record VZRU01009149.1, on the reverse strand, counting down.
CCAGTACTTGTGTGGAAATGGATCTCCATCTCTGTAGTAATTCTGCTTGACCTGAGTCAATGAAACATGGCAAAATAATACCATACAGCAATTGCTGGAAAACAAGTCACAGAATGGGTGATTGCTTCTAGCAAATATGCAGGAAATTAAAGTAGCTTCTTTCCTCCACTCCCCAGAACAGCCTGAGTACTTGGAGCATAACTTAGAGGAAGCAACTCAGCAGCATAGAAGGTAACAGGATGCTTCGATACTGACAGCAGGCAGAGGAAGATGCACACAGAGGTCAAAACGTTATGAAGGAATAAGACAAGGAATGAGGTTGGTTTCTGCCACAGAAAGGCAAAAGTTACCCTATAATTCATTTTAAAAAAAAAAAGTCTACCTAAAGTTAGAGAAAAAAATAAGGGGAAATAAATACCTTTATCCAAACATTATTCAAAAATAATTTAAGAGGAAAAAAATCCTAAACACAGCTGCAGTATGCATATCCTGTTGCCCCACACTGAACAGTGTATTTTTTTTTAGGCAGGCACAGTAAATGTAAAGCTTTAAGAGAAGCCCTTACTTCATGCATTCCCCCTCACTGTTCTCTCCATTTACAAAGGTCTTGCACTATTCAGAAAGCATCAGACTGACAGCACATATTAAGCAAGCTTTCCGTGGGTGCAGCAAATCCAGTAGTTTGGCTTGGAATGAAGCTCTACTGCCCACTTGCAGAAACGTGAAACGTGCACTGCAAGTTTACTGCCTCCTAGAAGCACTGAGCTTAACACACTAAACAGTTATAAATACACACATCTGTATTTCTTTACTGGAAATAAAGAGAATTCTATACATACTTCTCCTGGAGAGGAGAGCCATGCATAAAGCGTCGCATGATGGAGTCATCGCATCCAACAGAACAGTTCCCTGTTTTTGTCATGGGGTCCGACCATCCAGCCTGCTAAGCAATTTAAAGCTCTTGGTCATCATCAGAAGTTTTATCAGTTTATCATAGATCTTTTCACGGTCTTGAGAAGACATGTCTTTCAACTGAGAAATGGCACAAAAGTCAACAGGTTTTAAGTACATCATTAAAAGACTGCAACTAACTTAACAACCCCTCTCCCTGATTTTCTTTATCATTGTTGGGGGTGCATCTGTTATTTTTTTGTTCCCCCCTCCAGTAGGGACAAGCCACTGGCAAATGCATTGAATAAGTACATTTACTTCACTGATTTAGTCAGGTCAGCTGACTAAAGGTGAACTACCTGACTGGTTTCAGTGAAGGTTAAACATACACCACCGCAGGACATTATGCAGTAAGCTTTGTTGCTGTGATCATGTGGGCACATACCAGACAGTGGAACAGAGCTAAATGTCTGAAAACACAAGAAAAGGCAATTAATGTTAATAGAATCACAGAACGGTTAGAGTAGAAAGGGACCTTCAAGATCGAGTTCCAACCCTCCTGCCATGGGCAGGGACACCTCCCACTAGAGCAGGTTGCTCAAAGCCCCATCCAGCCTGGCCTTAAACACCTCCAGGGATGGGGCAGCCACAGCTTCTCTGAGCAACCTGTTCCAGTGCCTCACAAGATCGATTCAAAATTCCTACTACTGTAGAAGTTTTTCTGCTGATTGGCCATGTAACTTGAGGAAATTAGAAGGGCTTTGAACAATGGCAAAGACAAAGCTCTACAACATAACTGTTCTCTCAAGTATGTTTTTAAACTACAAGCCCCATTCAGTGCAGAACACCCAAGACTGGTGTAGATGATCTCTAAAGTACCACTATATCCATCTTAAGAAGACTAAAACCAATACTGTCTACCCTTAATACTGTCTACTGTGGTTCACTAAACAAACATCACAGCTCTGCACAGTACACTGCACATGGAGAATACTGTATTGGTTACTGGGTTTTGCAATCACAGTTGGAATGCAACTTAAGCAGGACAGGCACCATTTACTGTTACTGACATTCATGTTGCTGCTGGTAGCCATTATTAGAGATCCAGAGTTTTTCACTAAGTAACTGACTTATATATTTTCTTGATGGACAGAATCCTGGAGTATCTAATGAGAAACTTGTAGTATTAAAAAAAAACCCAACCCTTTTTATGAAGTTTTTGTGCATTTCCTAACATCCCCACCTGGTAAAACATTGTCAGTCACAAAACATTATAAAAGTCCTGCAGAGGAGAACTGTGATATAATCTGTAGCAATGATGTTCAAGCATACACTTATGAGTATATGGGAAACAATTCCAAAATTAGAGATTTAAATACCACTTCTAGCAAAATGAGGCTTTCTGAACAACTACATCACTGATATAATTCATAGTCCTTGCAAGATGGGAATATGCTTTAGGGTATACCCATTGACATATACTTTACACAGCAGGATTAAATTCAACCATACCCATTGTGAAAAAGGATCTTTGGTTATTTATTTCACAATTCCAAGGGCCACCTTATACTAAAACAGTGAACCATTTTGACGTTTTGCAATCCTATTGCAAAGCAACAACAGTTAACCCCCAAGCTAATAGTCAAGACACCAGGCATTTTGCAAAGAGATGTATTCTTAACACGTAAGAAGTGAAGGATCACTGGCTTTTGGATTTCTGGGAAACTGGAAGGAGATGCCGTTCCACCCAGAACTGCCATCAGAAGGGACAGGTCCCCCTTCACCTTCCCCCAGAACTCAGCAGACTCTCTTTTTTTTCTCTCAAATTTCTACTGTAAATAGAATTTAAAAATCAAAACATACACCTTTCTTTCTTCATGTGACATAGCTTTTTCCCAGCATTTGCAAAGATGGCAAAGGTGATTCTGAAGACGTTGGCACTTAGCAAGCTTTTTAAGGCTGTGCAGTACTGAAACTCAAGTTACAAATAAAGAACTAGAAAAGTATTTAAGATTAGACAACTAGAGGGCTTCCAGCCCAGTAGTAAGGAAATAAGACAAAGGTACAGAAAGCATGTTTAGCAATACTGATGTTAACACATTCTATAAATCCCTAGTGATCATTTGCAGTACAGTCCTTAAATTAGGGTTCTGAATCCAAACTTAAGGACACTAGATTAAGAATTTTTACCAAGAATCTATAGAAATGCCCATTCAATAGAAAGGCCAAAAATACAATATTAAACAATCACCTAACCAAGTAGCTAAGTTTCAGCATCAGTTTGATCTACTATGTAGATCTAGTATGGACTTGCCTTATGCAAATTGGTCATTTAAGATTTAAAAAGCAAACAGATGGGAGACTGCATGAGTTGAACCAAAACAGCCAGAGGCAAAAATTCTTACCATAAGTTGTTCTTAAGTAACAATAAAAATGTAAAACTAAAAGGCAAAAGGAAATTCCTGTCCTTTGCAAAACTGTGTACAAAAAAAAAAAACCAAAAGATGCTTGTATTTTATGAAAACATTTTTGGTTGCTGAACATAGTTTATTTCTATCTTTCTTCTTGACAAACGAGCATATAAAAACACACTAATCAAAGTATCATATTTATCAGTGAATGAAATAAAAAGTATGGATCTATTTTGGTAATGCTTCCAACACCTTCGGAATTCAAAGTATCATGCTTAATGTTATTATGGCAAATGACTACAAAACGGATTGCAACTGCACTATTGACCTTTTTATTCATTAGCCATTTGTCTGAAAAAATAGCAAACAAAACATTTTACTTTCGGTTCTTTCCAAGCATCTAAGCATATACCATTATCTCTGCCTTACGTGGTTCTACTATGAACAGTCAAAATACATTCTATTCATTTTCTAAAGCCACCCTTTTAAGCGCATCTGCATCTCAATGAGTACAGCAGGATGTTTCCAAGCCTACCCATTTAGCTCATGATGCATTCATTTTTACTACTGTTCTTGTAAGTTCTACATACACATTGCCTTTGCATATTTTAAATATCTAATCCATATTTGATAGTAATGTACAGTCCAATTATTATTCTCTTAAACAGAAGTAGTAAAACAAACTTCACCCACCAGATTTTTGTTTCACTTAAAAACAGAAACAAATCAAATTACAGAAAATTAAGTGCTTAGAGTCTGTATCACGGGAGAGGATTGTATTACTTTTGATTCATAATGTCACTCTTAAAACTCAAAGCCTGTTGTTGATAAAAACAAAAGCGATGTGAAAACCTGCAGGTCCTTCCAATGAGTTTTGACAACAGCCTAGAGCAGGCTTAAAAGAAACTTTGTATTGGACAGGTTTCTCAGCTCGCTAATAATTAACCACTGTTTAACAAAACAACTCATTGTAATACATATGCAAAGCCTTACGCCAATCTAATTTCTCTCAAAAAAAAAAAAAAAAAATATCCAGTTCTTCTGTTCTTTGATGGGTAGAAGACTGGTAATTGGCCTCTCACCCAGAGGTAAATTACAAATGTCTGTCCTTCCTCTTGGCACACCGCAAACTTGTTTCATTCCAATGATTATAACCTCAGAGATTTGGTATTCTCACCAGCTAGAGCCCTGTGCTGGTTACTCTGCCTGCACGTTCCTGCTGCACATCCAAAGGTCTCAGCCTGATTTCTAGAGGAATCACAGGCCACTCTGTTTAAATTCCTAAACTCGTACCAGTAATTACTAATCACGGGTTCACTCTTCCCCCTGCCCACACTGTAAACCACCTACCCAGTTGTCTGGGTGATAACTGAACTTTCAAAGCCAGGAAAAAAAAAAAAAAAATAAAGGGGGAAAAAAAATAAAAAGCAGCCACCCTCTTGAAACCAAACTAACAAAAATGAATCCTGCTTTCCATCGACCCGAGTGAAATAAAAGCAGACAAGATGGAGCAGGAAGTAACAAGCAGGGAAACAGCCATCAGTAAAAAAACCCAAGAGCTGATCCCTTGACACTTGTTGCAAAGCTCCATTAGCTCCTCAGAGAAGGAGGTCTGGAGGTCACAGGCAAGGTTCTACCACAGCAAAGCTACAGGAAGATCCTATCATCTCTTCTTTTTTTGTTGTTTTGTGGGTTTTTTCATGTTTGTTTGCTTTTTTTAAAAAACAAACAAACAAGGTTTTTAGAAGTCCCTGCCTATGCCATAATCCTATTACAAAAACAGAATGAAAAATAGGACAAAGATGAGAAATATAATCCCATTGGGCACTTGGTCCCAGTAACCATGTAACAAAGGGAACCCAAAACCTCTTTGGTTCTTAAATGTGCTTCACAACTTCGAACAGAGCCTCTGAGCTGACTCCAAACTTTCCTTTTGGTAAACTTTAACAAAGGTCAGTGCTAAAACTGTTTTATATGCATGTGACACAATTAAGCAAACCATCTTGTGAGCACTGGAACTTACCCTGTGTCTGCTCTCCAGCCCCACTTGGAGTCTTTGCTGTGCAGTAACACAGCTAAGCTCACAATACACTGGATAAACCAGGAATGTGAATTTATCTGCTCACCTACTTTCACGAAGCTTGTGGAAAACTAACTTTGAACTGTTTCTGCTCTGCCAAATTTAATCAAAAGCAGGCAGGAAGTACAAAAATTCTAGAGTGTCAGGAGGGAAAGGCTGACAGAAAGGATTACTGTGCGGGAAAACCCAGCTGAAAACTACATTCTCTCACCAAAAACATTCTGTCAGCTCATTAGAGTTATGTCTTTAATAGGTCATAGTGTAACACACTCAGCAGAGGAAAATATATACATGGTTTGACTGGAATCTTCACCTTCTCAACTACCTATCCCATACGATCACATTCTGTTAGCAATAGCCATCGTGGGCAGTTTAAGATTTGGGCTTCCAAATTTCCATCACACTTCTTGCACCTGGCAGCTCTTACCGGAGTGCTCACTAGCCAACAGAGGCCGTGAAAGTGAAAAATAGGAGAGCAGGTCCTAGTCATTTAGCATTGTGCACTCCCCTCTCTCCTCCAGCTTTCACAAGCTACTCCAGCTGTGTACTGCTGCCTTCCCAGCCCAGCTGATGACAGCAAACAGATGAACTGGAGGAGGCTGCGGGAAACAGCAAATCAGCTGGACACAGACAACAGGAATGGAAGCAGCTACCAGTCGGGTTCACAGCTTTCCCCCCACTGACCTCCTAACAGAAGAGCTGTGTTGCCACAACAGCTCTTCAGACCTGCACAGCTTCAGCCTCTGTGAGGTACTAAGCAAATAAAGATACTTTGCAAATGAGATCCCATATATTAGATTGATCCATACACCGATTTAGCACCGGTTTTGGAGCTGAACCAATTAAGTGTAAACGGCAATGAAATAATAGTTCTCTTTCAATTAAATAGCTACAAATCACACCCTTCCCCCAATACCTTCACTGCTTTCCTAAAACATTTCAACAGCATCAACTGTTTACACTTCAGAGGCAAGTGCATACAATAGGTACAGAGCTTGTTTTCAACCGAGTACAGAAATAATTACCCTGAACTTTCTACCTCTCACCTGCAATTTCTCCCCAAAAGAAACAATTGCAAGGCTAAACAGTGATTTAGCTGAATGTTGGCACTGTGATTCAACAACCTACAAAAGTGCTCACATGAAACGGTTCTTATGCATCTTTCATGACCAACAAAACTCATAGCAACAACCAACAATAAAAGGAACTCGCAATTTCCTAGTCCTGGAGCAGTTTCAACCTACTAACTCTGGAATCATTTTTGCTTCGGAAAAAAAAGGGCAAGTTCTTACATTCTATTCTCTGCTGGAGGGATTTTATTGGAAAGATACAGTAAAGAATTTTTCATGCCTACCATACTTAGCTGGACCAAACTTCCTTATCTTAACTGATTAACAGCCCTATTATTTATTAAGTGAAGTCAAGACTTTGCTTTAGCTTCAGCTTTAAGACTTCAATTAAGTTTTCTACTCTTACACAGTCTTTTTGGGTGACTAAGACTCACAATCACAACACTGGTACTAATTTCTCGCTTTTGTTCAGGAATACATCCCTCTCTGGGCAACCATTCATCAGGTGCTAACTGCCAACAGAAAGCACAGATATTCTCAGGTACTTTCCTGAAAGACAGCCAAAAGCATGAGAAAACAATGTGATATTAATTGGGTGGCAATTCTTTTACTCTGCAATTCTTATCGGGGAGTAAATATGTGTTCGTACAGGTTTTTTTCCTCTGCTTGTTTACTTAGGGTGGCCTGAATTCAAACTGATCGTGGAGACAGATAAAGGGAGGGATATAGAAGGAAGCAAGCCCCCTGCTCCCCAGCTCTGGGATTTTCCTACTTCTTTTGGGCTGCAATTACCTTAAAGGTTTGTTCCTCAGTAACATCGCATCTACTGTGTCTATCACTTCTAGGAAAGGGAAAGCACCCAAAAATTGTCGGGACTCATTTGTGTTTGCTTCGCACATTAAACATCAAGTCTATTCCTGCCACGTGAAAGTTTAAATTCTTTAAGGTTTGTAATAGGCTTACCAAACAAGACAGGACAAATTGGGGCTGTACCTGACACCAGCTGCTCTTTCAGTTTCCTTCAAGGCAGCTCTTCGAATACTGTCTAGCTCCTGCCGGCGCCCGCAGCCAGAGCAGCAGTAGGCTGCAGAGCGCCTGACACAGCTCAGCTTACAGGCAGCGTTTCCCACCTTCTCCTCGCCACATGTGATAAGCGAGCCAGCCCCAAACAGGACCCCAGTTAAAGCTCAGGATTTGTTAGACGAGCACAGCCCACACCCGCCGCCGCTCCCGGTTCCGCTGGAGATGGGTTCCGCGCGGTCTATGCTAATGAGCTCTGGGAGAGCGCGGTCTATGCTAATGAGCTCTGGAATCTTCCCCGGCGCGTGCTCTGCTCCCCAGCCGGGGGGGACCTTTCAGATAAATCTGAGCGTTATGGGGAGCGCAGGTAAGACGATGCTGCAGCCTCTGGAAATGGCACCTCGGTGTGATGCACGAACTCTTACGGTGCCCTCACAGGAAGGCACAACTAGAAGCGCCTGGCTGGGCACCGGGGGAAGGACGGAGGAGAAACAGGCAGCCAGCTCCGAGAGAACGCTCGCAGAGCAGAGCCCTCCACTCCGTTTAGCTTTCCAAGGGCTTCACTACATCTTCAATATGATACAAGGTAAATATCAACTCTACAAGAGTTTTGATGGTTTGGCAATTTCTAACACATTCCAGTCAGTGCTTATGTGCTCTTAGAAGCACAGCTTTTATCAATCATTGAGAAAAACCATGAAGCTATACCTATTTTCTGACTTTTTACTTTCACCTTTTCTATCCATTTCTAACTTTTATTGCTTTGACTACTTTCCATAGCACCAATAGGTTGGTTTTTCAAGCCTGGCGTTCCCCTGCCCCTTCTAATTTCTTTAGGGTTGCTGTTACCAATACGGATCTGAATCTAGTAATCATATATAGCTCTGACTTTCGTACACATGCTGCACCTACAGTTCCCCAAGATCACACAGGTTTTGTTTTTTTTTTAAATGCAAGCTTTTGAGGACTAAAAGAATCTTCTTTTTCTCAATAAGAAAGTCCACCCGCTAAGCCTGTAGTGCTCCACCCTGCCTGACACTGCGTCCCAACACCTAACCAGCTAAACTCCAAGCTTTGTAGGACAAGAAAGAATGTGCTAAAGAAAAGTCCCTGCATCACATTTGCATAGACATTGCCATTTGGATCTGACTTACATCACAAGTCGCTTGTTTAAAGGGGGAAAAAGGTTGCTACTCCCAGTATTGCACAAGATCCAAAATTAGACAGTAATCAAAACATCTCTTTTCAACACAAACATATCAGAATCAATAGCTCTACTGTAGAAGACCATTAATTAAGTCCCATACATCTGTTGGCTACTATTTTAAACATGACAATGGAAGAAAAATCCCTTTATGTCAATGATGTTAGAGGCAAAGTCACGCTTAAAATAGCATGTCTTTGAAGGGCTCACAAGATTGTGACCTTGTCTCGCGCAGGTCCCTGAAGATCCAAAGTGGCAGGCTGGCCAGATGCCATCTGGACAACGTGACCATTGCCAAACAAATGCCAGGAGACCAAGGCCCAGCACATGAGCAGGACCTATCCTGAGGGATTGTTTTCATCTACACTTGTGCTCACGAGTCTGATCTTTCTCCTGCCTGCTCTAGTTCTCATCCTCCCTCATACCAAGCAAGTTCTGCTTCCTTCCCTATGCACCCCATCTTATGACACCGACTTTGCCTTTTTCTTTTTCCTTCAATTTCCCAGTCTTTAGCTTTGCTTCTAACCATGCTTTTGCCAGGCCATTTAACAGGTGCAGTTCCTTCAGCACTCTAGTTCCTTCCCTACACTCTCCTAAATCCCATGCCTGTGGTTGACTCTTTCCTAAGCCTGCCTCTAGTTTGGCATAAGCATCCGCACATCAGTCAGAAATCCCCACAGGCACCTGAAGAAACACTGCTACATTCAAAAGGCCCTCAGTTATAGAATGCCACTGAATGCAGTTAATCCCTAAGAACCCTTGGACTTTGAGAAGTGTTGGTACCTCTATGTAAGTGTGGGACATCTATTGTTAAGACAATTGGTCTCCTTCTAAATAATTTAGACTTTAAACCAATAGCTAACACAACCTCTGACCACAGGGTTTTACAGTGCACATATCCAATCCAAACTCACTCTCAGACCAGGCAATGTGATGAACTTAGCACTGAGAACAAGGCCTGCACTAGCAACAGTAACCCTCAAAACGTTTCCAAGAATAAAAACTTGATACGTGACCTAAACATCCAGTGTTCAGAGAGACAAGAAGTTCAGATTGCCCTGAAATTATGATAGAGTGAACATAAGGGGACTTAGCTGAGCTGTTTGTGACCATACATATCATTGTCTTCAGGTTGGTGTAATTTGTACCTAAAAGCACCCTGAAGTCATTTGTTTAGAACATAATTGATGTATAGCATGTCCTAACAAGAGCAGTGGAAAATTTGCCAAAATTAGCACAGTCCTGGATAGTTTATACAAATCAAAGCTATAAAGATCCCAAAAAGACTGGGAAAATGCATAACATGTCAAAAGCATTTGTTTAAATCTGATACTCACTAGTAAGCGTTGGGGTGGGAGAGGAAAAGCAGTAAGAAGCGAGACAATACCTAGGATATTTGAAGTCTATGCATTTTAAAAATTTCCAAGACAGAAACTGGGTGCAAGTCTCCAAACATTACATGTGTTCTGAGTTTCAAGACTTATTTTCCCTTGTTCCTTGTTTCCCTTCTTCACCTTGTTAAACACAGGTGAAGAACTATTTGTATACAAATGTAAGTTACAGAACCTGCTAGCAGTAAAATACATCATGAAATACACATTCTCTCTATTTCAAAGGATTTCACTACAAGTTAGTGAAGATTAATATTACAGCGTTTGCCTCTTCAATTTATTTTTCTACTGAGCATACAATTTTCTACTTGGCTAATCTATTAAAAGTGATTATGAAACAGATACACACATCACTGAGTCTCATGGATCTCATTTATTACACGTTAGCCATGTCAAAGAAATGAAAGCAGATCAATTGAATTTTACTGCTGAGTAGCATTAAAAAAGAACCAGTTTTCATACAGGGTTTCCCCTCCTTCCCCTCAGGTTGTGGCAGGGGATAGGGAAAGGAGAAAAATTAGTGCACTACACTCTTTTCTTTAGTAATTGTTATTTAAGTTTGTAATTAATTATTTAAATATAAACTACAATCTTTCATAAGGAATAACAACCTGTGAGTTTGAATATGGATTTAAAAAAATCCATACCATATTAAGATACACATTAGAAAAAGATTAAGTAATACATTGCTACCTAATTTCTTTGCTCAACAGGTTTAACTAGTAGTGAAATGAAACAAATCTCTAGTTCCAATTTCCAATTAAACTTTTTGCTTTACAACTAGCAGGTGTGCAGTCTAGTGGCCTTTCCATCTTTAATAAAAGCATTTGCTTATTCTTAGATATTCCAGTGAGTTTGTCCTCCCAAACTATCATGTATCAGACTACAAAGATCTGTTTATCAGAATGACTGAAACAATACAGACATTGATAGTTGTTATAAAGTAAACTCATCATTAGCTGGAAGAGTTACTACATATAGCAAAGAACACATTAAATATAAAAGCTCTTCCGTTTTGCATAATGTGACCAGAATATCACAAAGCTCCAGTCAGTGCTTTGAGGGGATCACTAGTTCAGACAGACAAAAGCCCTGCCAGCATTCAGTGAGCCTTCTGACCCAGAGAGTAATCAGCCACATGGTAGGTACAGGCATCTGCCAGGAAAGCAGAGCAGAAGAAACATCATGACAAAAGTAACATCTGCACACCCAAGCTGCTGGAGGGGGGACAAGGGGGAAAGTGCAAGACACCTACGTATCGACAGAGGTTTCTGGAGGAACTGCAGTCCTAGAGGCGCTGCTCACAGTCAAAGCCACTGGCAATAAAAATTCAGCCTCCACTCATCTGGCTCTATACACAGCAAGAGATACTGTGCACATTTCTCTATCAAGTTCTATAGCCTTATTTCATGTTTGTTGTCTGCTTAGACAGCACAAAATACCAAAAAAAACCCCAACCAAAACAAACCTCAAAGAGATGTTTTTCTTGATGAGTGTCAAGACTTAAACAGTCACAATTAAAGAGACAAGAAATAGATTTCAGAGGAGTGTTTGACAGCATTACTGCTAAAGACCAGAAAATGCTTTTTCACCACAAATCTGCAGGAAAAAAGAAAAAAAAAAGAGGATTTTAGGAAAAATCTGATGTCAACGCTGAGGATGGTTCTCTCTGATCTGGCATTCACAGTAAGACTTTAGAGGATACAGCAGTCTGAGAAATCAGAGCTCATTCACAATAGTATTCAGGAGTTCCTCAAGAACACTAATGGGGAAAAAAAGTCAAGATCTCAGAAAAGAAAGACTAGTTTTCACTAGTTGGGGTTTGGGTTTTTTTGTTTTGGTGGGTTGTGGGTGAGGGGTTTTTTTATTAGGTTTGTTTTGTCTTTTTTTTTGAAGTGTGGGGGAGTGGATTCAGTGGATTTGGGAACATAAAGACTATAGCATACTCCAATAGGACACAAGTCTTGCATTTCACTAGAATTTGGGGGATTCCCAGTAACAAATTCAGAGATGGCCTTTCTCTTACAGGCGTTGTATAAAAAGACATTTGAACCCAACAGAACTGCTTTTAAAACGTGTTTTTACTCAAGGACAGAGAGGAGAACAACATCAAGCAGTGCAAGTTTTATCATTATTACCTAATCACTATGAAAGAGAACCAAAAATTGCTGTTGAAGTAGAGAAGGTTACTGTTCTGCCAGTTACGAAGAGACCCGACTCCAGGACTCAGTCAGCTTCAAGATTTCTACCCATGTCAGCAGGATTTTGAGCTTGGGCTTTGTTTGGCAAGGTTCATTAAATATAAGGTTATTTTTTAATGACCAGCTTTCTCTTCCATATTAACTGCAATCACAGTAAAACACTTTTAAGTCTATCAGGGGAAGAGTAACACCTGCATTACAAGCAACAAAACTGAACAGTAAAGCTTCCATGGATTCAGCAATTTTTTAAAGACATCTGTTAGTCCCTTATATTGCCATCAGTATTTTCCCTGGTCATTATATGACCTAAATTAGTTTTCCACGATAAGACCATATAGTCTTCAGGTCTGTTATTAAGCAAAGCTGCATTTTTTCCAAGTCTGGTGGCAGCCACTGCCATTCAGCATCCACGAGAAGTTAAACCAGTCAGCAGCTCTGCAGACACACAAGACAGAGCCAACTCCACTTCCTCGAGCAGGCACAGTCCACCACAGTATGAAGAGTAGAGAAAGGCATAAACTAGTGAGTGGCTGTGAATATGGATGACAACAATTGAGGCTGTGATCCCGTTAAATACAAACATGCAACTTTTTAATAGAAGCTTTTCTAAAAAATAACAGGATTGTGGCTTTTGTTTGATTTTTTTTTTTTTATTGTGGCCAAAGAAAATGATCACATACAGCAGCAGTCCCACAACATTTGCTTTTTATCCTTTATTTAGAGACAGTCACAGTGAAATTTATTACTGTTTCTTAGCTGTTCCCGTTATTGTTATTTTAAGAGCACTCACTAAATGAAACTCACTATAACATGTGGACACATTTCCAGGAAGGTCAAGTTTGTTCATATGTTATACTTAAAAATATACAACATATTTCAATGCTTTCTAAGATTCTTAAAGTTTGGAGTTCTGCTGAAGAACAATGCATATAATTTTAACTGACACAAAAAAAAAAAAATCTAGCAAGGACTTTGAGTGACTGGTACAGCTGGATTTGCTGTACTTACATCAGCAACAACTGTTACAAAAAAGAACAAAGGGTTTTTTACATAATGAAACACTAAACATTCAAGAGGTTTATTTACACTAGTCCTGAAGGTTTTTTCAGATACTAGCGTCCTTCACGCAGAAAGCTTAACGTGCTTATCATGCGAAACTGCCAAAATCATCTGCAGTGTGTGCAATTGGCACAAAAATAAGCAGATGATGAAATTACAGGTGTCCAAGACAATTACTTCCCCCTCCATGGAGGAACCTGAATGCCATTCCATTTTGTTGCTTAAATGTCACAGTCCAGTTAAACATACCGTGCAGCTGACTAAATTAAATCATTTTACTTTAGACTCTTCCATTACAATACACTGGTTTTATTAACTGTAGTAAAAGCAAGGCATAAAAGAAACATTAACCATAAAATGCACACACTTTATGGATTTTGCTGTTACTTATAAGTATCTTTTTACACATATTCCTCTTAAGTAGCGATTATCCATATCGGATACATAAAACAGGTTTTGTTTCTAAATGTTTTCTTCCTCAATACGTAACCTTTGCAATAACTATCTGGTGGCTCCCTCCCCAACAAGGACTACATCTGAGCTCACTATGAGCTTTATGATCTTTCTTACATTTGCTTTCCAACCTATAGATCACTACTGAATATTATATTTTCTTTTGTTCCAGTTTGATCAAGGGAATATTGTTTGACAACACCACGGTCTTTCATGTGTCCATCTTCCTAAAGAACTTGTTAGAGACAAGAGAAAGACTTCAGAAGAATGACATGCATTTCATTAGAATTATGATGATTGGAACAAATGCAACATAAAATGAGAAGCCCTTAATCTCTTCAGAGGCACACTGTTCCCTACTTCTAGCGCTGTAACAAGCGGCTCTAACTGCTTATAACGATCCAGTAGAATTCGTTTGCAGAACAAAGGACACTTCACTTTAAAAGAGGTTTAAATTTAGC
>VZRU01009149.1:0-20084 GCA_013398155.1 Pedionomus torquatus | reverse complement strand
CCCTGAGCCCGGTGCTCAGGCCCAGCTGCGCCCCGTGGGGGGGCACGGGCAGCCTGGAAGGTGCCAAGCGCCGGGCCCGCCTGCGGGTAGCGCCTCCCGCGACCTTGGGCCTGCCGAGGTATTTGCAGCCCCGGGGACTGTGCTCCGTGCCCACCAAATCACACGGGGCCGGTGTTTCCCTGCGTTGCTGACAGACCGTGTGAGTTTAGGTAGCAGGGTTAGCTGCGTAAGACTGAGCAGAGTGTGTTTTTTCACTTGTTTGGAGCAGCAGCTTTCTCCTTCAAGTTAGTACCTAATCGTACTTGAATGTAGCTGTTTACTTGGAATCCTGAATAAAAACCTGCATTTTTGTTAAGAAGAACAGTAATTGTCCCATGTCACATCCTAGTTATGTAAGACAAAACTAGCTTCCAAAGACGGGGAATGATTTCAGTGATTTGGCTACGTTCAGGACAGCAACTGTTCACTCTCATGGTTTTCTTTTCCTGTTTGTTTCAGGGATAGCCATAGCAATGGATGATTACACTAAAATAGAGAAGATTGGGGAAGGTAAGTATAGACTGAACCATGAGTCTTGTAATGCTCTGTTGCTTGACTTAGCAAGTGTCACAGGAGCTCTGGGCACTCTGGTTAGTAAGAGGATTCAATTAGTCAGCAAAACAAGCCTTTGGTTGACTGTGGTAATTATCTCTACATGTAAAAGCTTACAGACTGCCCTTCTTTTTCAAATAGACCATGCCACCTTCAACAAGTGATGAGTGTTGAAAAGTGCCTGCCTTCATATTGATGACAAACTGTGTAACTTTCTTCAGAGAGGGGAAAAAAAATGTTCTGAGGCCTGAAATCAGCTTTTCAATTTAGGAAACTCCTCCATTCTTTTGTATGTGAACTTGTGTACCACTTGCTCCTGAAGCTGTACTGCATGCTATACTTAATCTGCTGGGAGCTGCTGGCAGGGGCTACTGGTTTGTGGATTGTTCTGCTTGTATTATATCTGGTCACTATGCTTGTCAAGAGGAAGAGCAGATTGGAAATGTCTTAAAGTGAAATTTAGCAATTAATTTACTATAAGGCAGTAAGAAGATTTCTTCCATGTGGATGTTAGCCCCAACCCCTTCTTCACCAGAAATCCAACTGATACTAAATATAGAAGTCAGTGTGTTTTAGCCTTATGTATACTTGAAAACTTGCAGTATGTTACTCAGAGAAGGTGCTCTCTAAGGTAACTGCAAAAAAAAATGGGCTTGGATCTTAGAAAAAAAGTTTTGTAACTGAAGCTTTATACGTGAATTTTTCTTCCCAAAATAAATTAGTTTGAGCTCAATCTGAGGGATTAATTCTCTAAAGAAGGGTGGTCAGAGAATATTTAAGCTGTCTTAATTTGTTGAGGGTTCTACTTCTATAAACACTGATGATTAAAATAGATTATTGATTTGAGATTTAATACTAGTTACAATTTTAGCTTCTGCTGATGCTCACAGCGCTACCCTCCTGCGTGGAGGATTGTGCTAGAGGTATTTCTATAGACCTTACTGATGGATGGGTACATCTCTAACTGCAGAGGGAGCTAAACCTTTTTCACAGCTAAACCTTTAACCTTTTAATATGATGTATTAATGGCAAAATCATAGCCCCTTCAGAATGAAAAGATATAGTGATCTTGCCTGAAAGCTAATCAACCTGAAATGCCAGTAATTTTTTTTTTTTTTACAGCTACATCTTCCAAATGTTGAAGTTTCACACTTGGGCTGCTATGTACCCTGTCCTAACAAATGATGGGTGACATGTTTAAACAAAACTGTTGCACAGTTAAACTGCCAAAACTAAATAGTAGATTGTGATCAAGCCAAATAATTAAACAATACCTGATTGGAAGAACTCTTGCCTATGTTTACAATGCTTATTTCCAATTACTTATCTGTACCTGAAGTTGGTATTTCCTATATGCGTTTCACTGTCTTTTTGTTCAGGTACCTATGGTGTTGTGTATAAAGGTCGGCACAAAACCACAGGCCAAGTGGTTGCAATGAAGAAAATACGTCTAGAAAGTGAGGAGGAAGGTGTTCCATGTACTGCTATCCGGGAAATTTCTTTATTAAAAGAGCTGCATCATCCCAATATAGTCTGGTATGCATATACTGGTACTTAGCTAAACTCCTGAAGGGTACTGGGTCCCTTCAGATAAGAAATTATTTTTCTACCATTCTAGTGAGGTGAGAGCTACTCAGCTTAATACAGTGTCTGCTTTGCAGCAAGTAGCTATAATCCCCAAATCCTGTCATTATGCTAGTTTTCCACTTAAGGCTTCCTAATGCTGCCTCTACAAATCTTACAAGTTTTGTTGATTTTGTAATTTATACAGTTATTGTCAGAGTGGAGACGGTGTACCTCAGGAAAACTGATTTAAACTGTTATTTCAGTCTGTCTCCAAACTTTATTTGGTACCTTGGAATAGACCACTTGACCCTAGTGTTATTATGTGAGCCTCTGTCACCTATCATGTCCTTGCTGGTTTTAGCAGAGGTTTCTGTGTTGTGTTATGATGTCAGAGCTGGCACATCTGAGCTAGGAGTAAAACTTCCATCAGTGAGTACTTGACATGTAAAATTGATCATAGCTTTTGTCTTCCCCACAGAATATTTACTTGCTTGCTCTTTGATGCAGCAAAATACTTTTTCTAGTGTGCCTTAAAATTGGCCAAGTTTCAGTGCTGTAGTGTCTAAATGTATGGATGCTTGGGTTTAGGAACCCTTATAACCTATTAAAGAATATTAATCTATTAAGGATATTAATCTGTGCAAATCCTGCTGTGCCTACTAGGTTCCTATTATAATAGTCCCTCAAACCCTCCTAATAATTCAGGCCTTGCTAGGCACCAACAGCCACAGTTGGGTTTTGGTTTTTGTTGGTTTTGGTTTTTGTTCAAAGCAGCAATGTTTTTTCCTCAGACTTCCTGTGTCTGATACTAGGCATGAGGGAATATAAGAGGAAGCATATAGGGTGTTAATCTCAATCTGATGCTATTTCAGATATATTTGGTTTTCCAGATGACAGTGTAACTCAAAGTCTGATCTTTGAAGACTGAAAGCTTTTTAAGGTTTTCATAACAGGAACCTGGAAATGTCAGCGTGTATCCCTGCTGAGAGGGGAAATGTTACTGTGACACCATGTGTTTTGCAACTGAGCTAATTGAATATTCAATTTTTAGTCTTCAGGATGTTCTTATGCAGGACTCAAGACTGTACCTTGTCTTTGAATTCCTTTCCATGGACCTCAAGAAGTACTTGGATACTATTCCATCTGGCCAATATTTGGAACGTTCACGTGTTAAGGTAATGAGAACAATTTCTTAATATAAGAGAAATTAACCTAAAGAATATGACCTACAAAGCTACAAACAGCTCTTATTTTCATTAACTCCCTGAGGAGAAATGAAAGGTTAACAAAGCAGCTGTGGCTAAAAGGCTGAATGGGGGTTTTTCTTTCAAATGCCACTTTAATTTCAGTAATTAAAAGAATTTGAACTGCCTTAAACTAAGTTTAAGTAAACAATTTTTGTGGTTTTGATATTAACTCAATATCTGCAATGCTCTGGATCTCCATTTCCTGATGCTATGGGGAGAGCTAAGGTAGGGGAATGCTTCATGTTGCACGATACTAAAGGTTACTCCTTTTTCTTTTTCCTCCCACTTCATCCTTTCTACAGAGTTACTTGTATCAAATCTTGCAAGGTATTGTCTTCTGCCATTCAAGGAGAGTTCTGCACAGAGACTTAAAACCTCAGAATCTCTTAATAGATGACAAGGGAGTGATTAAACTTGCAGACTTTGGATTGGCTCGAGCCTTTGGAATTCCAGTGCGGGTATACACACATGAAGTGAGTTGGAACATCCTCTTGGTGATTTGGACAATGCTTACTAGCTTCCTGGTAATAACTGAATAGGAAATAGCTAAAAAAAGAATCGAGGAGCTTTTGAAGTCATAAACTAACAGTATCAAATAGTCATGTTTTGGTTCTGTTTTACTGAATGGTATTCCATTTCCCTGACTTGCGGTTTTACTCTAAAGTTTCAAGTGACCTTATGAGGGCTTCCTGCTCTTTGGGAAGTAGTGTAGGCAACCACTTGCCTACTGCTTGCAGTAGAAAGTACTGCAAGGGAGTCTGATAAGTTTATCTCTAAATGATGTTTGAAACTATTTTTTTCTCTAAAACATAAGAGTGCAAAGGCAAAAACTTAAAAGGCAAATAAGAGCTGGCTCTTAAAATAAAAAACCCCAAACAACTGTGAATGCTCTTAATGAGTAAGCCATTGTGCTTGTGCTCAATTAGAGGATCTGGTTCTATAAGCTTCTGAAAAATTTCCTTCTTTAATAGGTAGTGACGCTGTGGTACAGGTCTCCAGAGGTGTTGCTAGGATCTGCTCGTTACTCTACTCCTGTAGATATATGGAGCATAGGTACCATATTTGCTGAGCTGGCGACTAAAAAGCCACTTTTCCATGGGGACTCAGAGATTGACCAGCTCTTCAGAATCTTCAGGTATGTCAGGCTGAACCTTTCCTGGCTACTTGATCAGCGCTGTGCATTGATGCTGTGCGCTTAGTAAAATGACAGTAGCACATACACGCTTCAGACTAAACTACTCAGCATTTCCCTTGTGCTTGCACAGAGCTTTAGGTACCCCCAATAATGAGGTATGGCCTGAAGTGGAATCCCTGCAAGACTATAAAAACACATTCCCAAAATGGAAACCTAGCAGCCTGGGAACACATGTCAAAAACTTAGACGAAGATGGACTTGATCTGCTGTCCGTAAGTAGTCTTTCTTGATCTGCTGAGTAAGAAAGTGCACAGGTTGCTTCAAATACTCTAGAATACGTAAAGCTATACTAATTGCTGTTGGCTAGAATGAGGATACAGAGGCCTTCAAACTATCAGCAGAGGTATGGGCAGTGATTCTTGTAGAACTGACACCTTGTGTGACATTGTTTTTTATAAATAATAGATGACTAGACAACTTTTCTCATTAAAAAAACTGAAGCATAATTGCATCTACTAATAAGCCAGGTACAACCTGAAAGTGAGGAAGAGCTTTAACAAACAAGTTTAAGTGAAGGCTCCTGCTGACAAACCGTAGCTGTCACCTTCCAGGTGCAGCACTAATTATGATGTGGCTGTATGACTGCTGATTCAGTTGGAAATGTTTTTCTTTTATGGTAGCAATTAATCTTGGTGAGCTCATCTTCATTAAGCTCTCGTGGTGGTCTTAACTGAATACATGATGATAGAAACAGTTGAATTTATTGATTAGCTGTAAAACCAGAGCCTTAGTGTAAGCCAGTCTGTAGTGTCTGTCTCAATGCCTTTAGCTTTTGAGTAAACTCTTTTGGCTGTGGTGGATTATATTTTTAATTGGTATATTTTGTCTACTGTGAGATCAGTTCTGTGGACATGCAGTTGAACTACCACACTAAACTTTTATTTTACAAGGTCTTCATAAAGTTTTTCCATTTGGTGTTCTTCTAGCTCATGTTGCCACTGTGGACTAACTTAGATCACATCTTAGAATGTGCCCTGCTGGCTTATCCTAAAGCATTTATATAGTACAGACTTCCATATGGGGCTGTTGAGTGGGTGCTCTGTGTCTTAAGACAAGTTTCACTTCAGAACTATCTTGGTAGAAGGGGACCTTGTACCTGTATATCTGTATACAGGTATATATGTATATATGGCTCATGCTTTTAAGCAGTCACAAAGTAGTTAACTTGGATTGATATGGTGATGTCAAAATGCTCCAAAGCAGTGTTACCCAAGAAGCTCAAATCACCGTGTTTGTTCTTTGTGAGAACAGAGCTGCAGCCTGAACACCACTTGTTAAACACATTTGTTTTGAATAGCTGTCTGAACCTTGTAGCAGTGTATAGTTCTACAGAGATAACTGACTTCAGCTGGGAAAAATTCCTCTGTGTCCACTGACAATGCTATTATTAAACCAGTGTGAAGTAAAATTGTTACTGATTGTATTTGCAAACTAAAATCAATTTAATAGGTAAGTGAATGTTGCTGATAGTTGGGTAACTGGCCTCCTAAGTAATCATTTGAGCTTAGTTATGGCTTTGTGGTGTTAAACCAATGTGTTGGGAAGCTGCTAATAAAGGTGAACACATTACTAATCTCAAAGTGTATTAAATGCTGTAAAATCTTATATAGCTTTGCCTTAAATGAATACATTCTGGAATTTTAGCTTCCTATGTGATGAAGCTTCCTTCAACTGTGATGGTGACAGTGATATAGCTGAACTCTTAAGCATCTGGAATCCATTTGTTTCTATAGCACTTTTAAGTCTGAAGCACTAATGTAACTTTAAAGGCAACAAACCCAAATATTTCATTCTAGAGCATAAGCTGATTTGTCAATGGAAATGTTAATTTACCTTTCTATTGCAGGTGAAAGTAGTATGTAAAACAGTTAACTTTGACAAGGGGTTACTTATTTTAGTGTTAAGGCCAATTGCTTGAATGAAATCTTAAGACCTTCGTTAGCTAAATGACTTCTGTGGCCAACATTTCAAAGTACCTAATGGCTGGCATCAAAAGTTTTGGGGTATTGGACACTAAGTTTCAGGAAAAACTCTGTTCCAGACTGCTCAGAGAAGAAATGGTCACAATCTATCAGTTGAAGTGCTGAAGTCTCAATGTCAGCATCCCTTTTCCAGAGAAATTTACTCTCTTTTTTTGTTTTATCTGAGCCAATTTTAAGAGAACCTTTGGTATCACTATCAGCTATAGGATACTATTGTTCTGAGGTATGATGAATGAGAACTTGTCACTTAAGGCAAAACTGGATTTAGAAGGTTAATTCTAAGCTAAAAAAAGCTTTGCTTTTTGTCAGGAATGCAGAAGAATATAAATGCAAATTCAGTGATTTAAATCAACTTGGAAGACTCTTTGTAGGAAGAAGTCTATAGATAGCTATCAAGGCTGAATACTGGGCAAATTAATACTGGTTAAGCTTTTTATTTTATTTTTTTCTGAAAGACAAATTTGTTGTGGGGATCAGGGGAGAAAAAAACGGTAAACTCTGATTACTTGAATTTGAAATCTCATTACTTAATGAAAGAACTTAATACAAAAAGACTTTGCAGAGTTTGCTAGTTCTAGGTCTGCCAGAAAGCTGCCAAATACTTACAGAATCATAGAATTGTCTAGGTTAGAAGGGACCTTTGAGATCATCTAGTCCAATCATCAACCTAATTCTGAAAAAACAGCAACTCATCACTAAACCATGTCCCTAAGCACTACGTCTACATGTCTTTTAAATCATCTCCAGGGATGGTCCCTCAACCGCATCCCCCCTGTAGATATGTTTGGTTTGGTTGTGGGTTTTTTTGTTGTGGTTTTGGTTTTCTTTTTTTAACTGCTCCCAAAACAAATCTCTTGCCTCTTCTGGGGGTTATTTTAGTGGCTATGACGTCCCCTCTCTTTGCTCTCATTAACATTATTATTGAGGTCTTCAACTCAAGTAATTTATTATAAAGAAACTCAGGTTTTCAAACTTGGGGTTTCTTCAGTTCTGCTTACTTGATTTTTACTTTCCTGATTGGATTTTGTAACTGAGTGATTATTCATGTTTTAAGCGTAAACTGCTGCACCAAGCTGAGAAGCAATTTGACATAAATTTTTTTTCAAGGTCAGCTTAATAAAACAAGCATAGGACTACTTGTCCTTGTAAGCGTTTGGGGCTTTAACTGCCTAAATCTTATTTCCCTTAGTTGGGAAGCTGAGACCAATAATCACTACTACTTGATGCCTGGTTCTGGATTTAGTTCAGTGCATGTGATATCCTGATACATGCCCAGGCTTGGTTGTTGAATGGGGAAAATAAATGTTTCTTTACTTTCTGAGATATTAACACATTGCTACTGACCTACCACCAACTTGTAGGAGGATGTGACCTCTTTTCCTACAAGAAATCATGGAACACACACAGGGGAAAGCTTATCTTTACAGTCACTTGATTGTTACTGTGGTTAAACATCTACCTATTTAACATGATTTTAGCTCACACTTCAGGAGGAGTAAATGTGTTTCCTTTTTCTTTCAGAAAATGTTAATTTATGATCCTGCAAAAAGAATTTCTGGCAAAATGGCCCTGAACCACCCATATTTTGATGACTTGGACAAATCCACTCTTCCTGCTAATCTGATTAAGAAATAATAGACCTTTGGACTAAATCAACCAGAGTGAAATAATTGTGATTACTTTTACTATTAAGTCTGTCTGTAACTTGTATATCTGTCTTTCTGCTCTAAATCTGTGGCTGTTTAGTTTGTTTTGGTTTAAGTGTTATCTAAATGTAAATATTAACATAGTGCTGAGTTTGAATACAATGCAAATATTGCTGCCGTTAATGCAGTGAACTTTCTATAAATAAAGCTTTAAATCCAGTGAAGGACTGAAATTATTTCCAGACTCTGGGTGCTCTACAAAAGGACTCTGTTTTCTTTGGAATGTACTGGGAAGGTACCACTTGTCTAAAAATAGCAGTCAGTAACCTGAACTATGAAATTGCTCTCCTTGATAGGATAGGAAATTCCTCTGGAGTGTTTCAGTATAATGTGTCTAAAATTTGACTTGAGCATGGTGGTCAATGTGCTGAAGGATGTGTAAATGGGAGACTTTCTGAACTGAAGAATTGCAGCTTAGTACTAAAGCTAAGTAGATGGCCAAACTCATTTAGGGTTTGAGGTTTTTGAAGGTATTTGCAAATGAGCCTTTGGAGAAGTCCTCGCTCTGTATGATTTTCTGTTATCTTGAAGGCCCAAGAATTTACCCAGGTATCATCATGTTAGTTTGTGAATTGGCATAATTGCAGCTCATGGACCAGTTAAGGTATGGTATTTTAAATTTTACATGGACTCTATATCAATGTGTAGCTGCTCAATAGGGCCCTTCCTACTGTTAATAGTAATACAGTTCCCTTATTATTCTTACTAAAGGTAAAACCTCCTGGATTATGCTTGAATTTGAAAACTAGTCTGTCTTCATACAGGAATAGTCAAGTAAATAGTGACTTAATATGACTTCTAGGAATTGCAATCGTGGACTGAGATGCCACATGCCTATACACTCTCCCATGATTAAAGTAGGAGCTTTAGTATTAGACCTAGATCTTACTAACAAGCAGCATTTTTAGATGTAAATGCCAGTAAGGGCGTTAGTGTTATTCTCTGCAGTGTGGGTTTAAATCTTCAGAACTATGGGTACTGTCAGCCTAATTGGAAGCATTTAGTAGTACAGAGCTGAGGAGAGATTTCTTTGAAATTGCTTATACAAAGTTAGTTCTTAATTGTAAGTAGAGGGGAATAAGATTGCTATTGCTGCCTCCTTTCTATTAACATCACTGATAGGATGCAATTTCATGACAAATTTAACCAGACACCAAATTTATCTGCTTTTGAATGTAATAACTTGATATGAGTTTTACAGGCCAGGGGGGTAGTATTGCTGGTGCCAGCTGGTTACATTGGGTGGTTTTGTTTTTTTTTTGTTTTAAACACCAATAACAACCCAAAAACCTCCCAAAACAACCCCAAACCAAAACCAACAGCAAAATTAAAAAAACCTACAAGGGCTGTCCACTACCATCTGCTTTGAAAATTAGAATTTAATCTGTTTAAGCAAATAGTGGGGATCTTAACACTTAGTTTTTCTCCTCATAGTAGACAAACTTTTACTTAAATTCTTTTTCAAGAGAGGAGTTCAGGCAGGTAAACTCAAGACTTTTGCTGTTTGCAACACTGATAAAGCCCTATTTTTGTCATATAAGTACTGGTCTGTCTCATGTGACAGTGAACCCCTTACTCAACTGTAAGATTTCAATACTAACCTTCCAAGAGAAAGTTCTAGTTTAAACAATGCTCTACAGGACTGTTACCTTTGTCTACCCAGGCACTGTTATGACTAGAGTAACACAGCTACAAGTGTAGCTCTGAGTGAACTATTTTAGTACTCCTAGCAAATAGGGCAGGGGAAGGAACAGAACGCTGTCAGAGAAGGTGGTGAGTATCCTCACTTTGCACCTCACAAGAGAGCTGTTAAAGTTAACAATGGTGCACGTTGCTTACAGTAAGGAAAAACGCATCAGCTACACTTTGCCCTGCTGTCCAGACCTAGTATGTGGAAGGTTCATGATGCTCAAGTTTGGGCCACCTGAAATTCCGTTTTATACTGGTGGAAACTCAAGGGAGCCTCTCCCTGTGGATAACAACTGGCAGCCCTATTTATTGATAGTGCTTTGGCTCCGTGCTGCGAGAACTGGCTTGCTGTAGCACTGCATTGCTTTTGTCATTCAGCTGAGGACACAGTAGTGCTTGGCAGGGTTTCACTGGTCTGTGATTTTGATTGAGATGTTTAGGCAATTGAATTGTACCAAACTAGCTGTTGGATATGGACATACCAGGCAATAGCCAGTGTATGTTTCATAGCAGCAGATGGAGAATTAGCTGAAAATAGGAAGTGTTGCACCTTTTCTGAGGTGACCAGTAGCCAAAGAATTAAGTGCCTTCCCTCCATTTCCCCCCCAATTATATGTGCAGTAGACCCAGTATGAAGTTACTTAGTGGGCACTTAACTCACTGTTATTACTAATATATAAGGTAATTATATGTTGAATTTAAAGTTACCTTTACCAGCTTTTTATAGTGATAGTGAGCATCTGTAAAAGCTCTGTAAGTCTGCAGTAGCTTGCTTCTGAATGTTTTAAGAACTAGGCAGGAGTTACTCTATTTCAACCATGAGCAGACTGCTTTTAAATAAAGTTCCACAAGGTTGCATCAGTATTACCTCTGGTGCTATGGCTGCTTCTAAGTAACATGTTTTGTACCTAGAGCACAGGCAAAAGCCAGCAGGGACCAATAAACTTGCTTGTCCTTCATCCCATTAAAGAATCATAGAATCATGCAGGCCAGAAGGGACCTCCAAAGGTCATCTAGTCCGACCTCCCCGCAGTTGCAGGGACAACCCCAACTAGACCAGGTTGCCCAGGGCCTTGTTGAGCCTCACCTTGAATATCTCCAGGGAAGGGGCCTCAACCACCTCCCTGGGCAGCCTGATCCAGTGTTCTGCCACCCTCGGAGTAAAGNCAGGATGCGATTGACCTGGGCTGCAAGTGTGCACTGCCTGCTCATGTCTAGCCTCTTGTCCATCAGTACTCCCAAATCCCTTTTTTCAGTGCTGCTTTCCAGTACAATAGCACAGATAAAAGTTTGGTGTATACAAGAATAGGACTTTACACAAGATCAAATTAGGGGCTTCATTTTTTTTTGTGGTGGTTTTGTTTTTTTTTTTTTTTTTTTTTTTTTTAAGTTTCTGAGTGTTAGCAAGCTTTGCTCTTTTCAAAATAGCCAACCACCTACTGGATACTTGTCAACTGAGGTCAGCTGCATTTATTTCACTCAGACATAATTCGTTTTAGTGAGAATATGGTATTACCATCTGCTGGTTTTAAAATAAGCAGCTCTTAAAAATAGATATTTTACAGAGAACAAAGAAAAAAGGAAAAACTTTACTTTCTAAAATTCTTGAATGGGATAAATATTGTAAAACCTGGTTTAAAAAGAAAGCTGTACCTCTGCCTGTGCTGGTGCAGCTGTCAGGGCCAGGTGGTCCTTTCTGGGCCAGTACTTCTAGCAATGCCTTTATGTCGCAGTGCTCAACGAATCCATTCTCTTTTCAATTTGAATGGGTATAGAAGGGTTGAGCTGACAGGCATGCTCTGCTGCTGCAGATTTAACCTGTTTTAAACAAAGTTTCATTTATAATCTTTTCTAGTGACTTGCCTTCTTGTGGGTGTTTTCCTGTCATTGTTTATGTGCTTTTATGGCATCTGTAGATGGAACAGTGCCAGCAGATAGCTTTTCCTGAAATTGCTGCTACCAAATATAAAGCTCATCTCTTCATTCATTTTCCTTTTATCCACATTCTTTCTCATTCGATGATCACTAGCAATCTGATTAAGTGTGGTATCCCTCTTCCCTGCTTACTTTCTTGTCTTAAATTTTTCCCTACCATACATCAGCCATTTCTAGACTCTCTTTAAAAAAGACTTTTGAAAGTCTAAGTCTAATTTTCTAGGGGCTTTCATTCTTAAGACCCCTTGGGGATGTGTGCTTGAGTTACAAAGTGTATTTTCTGCCCAGGATTTACTTAAGTAGGGGATGTAAAAAGTTACATGACGGAGAAAATGTTTCGGATGAAGGTAATTCTAGGAAGATTTAATACCTAGCACTTCCCGCCCATGGTTTGGAATGCTCTGTGTTAGCACCTGCTACTTTAGAGTAGCAGTCATGGGCTGGGGCAGAGAGAGGTCTAGTGACTTGTTGGGGGACAAAATAATTTTCACTCAGGTCCTGTGATTTATCCCCCCAGCTCTTGCTCATGAGGAGACCCACCCCAAGAACCCTTGCTGGCTAAGGGATCTGAAGGAGGAACTGTGATGGATGAGAAAGAAGGGGTCTCGGAGTACAGAACAAAAGCAGTCCAAGCACCAGAAATAATGCTAGAGAAAAAGAATGATCTGAAGGCAATAGAACAGAGTGAAAGGCACATTAAAAGTTTCCTGAACACTTTTTCAATGGAGAAAGCTCAGTTTGAGGCTCTTGTTTTTCCCTTGTGTCTAAATATGATCCCAGAAAACTTCTAAGGGCAGTGTAGGAGAAATGATCTCTAATTTAGGGATAAAGCACAGCACTGCTTAAATGTCACTGGGAGCCAGAAAGCACTTCACGGAGAGAAGGCTTGGGTTTTTTTCCCCTCTGTAAAACAGAACCTCCTCAGAGCTGAGTTGGGAACTACTGCTCCTACCCAAGCTGCCCCGGCTTTTGTTCACCAGCCTTGTGCTTTGCTTGTCCAAATGTGTCTGTGTGCTGCCAGAGCTGACCTCTGCTCTAACCAACTAACTTCTTGTTCTCAGAGCAGAGTCTTTTTAAGGCTTAGTCTGACAGGACTCTTGTGAGCCTGGTCAGCAAGTTGCAGCTGACTTAGTTGTAAGCCGCTCTGTTGGTTCTACCAGAGCACCTGGTAATATTTGATTTAGAGGGAAAAATAAAAGTAACCGCACTCACAGTTTATCTGCCTACCCAGCTCTGAAAAAGAAGGGCTGCTAAGCATGGTATCTTCTAATCTCTATCCACATTCCTCACTAGGTGGGTTACAGTTGCACCTAGAAGTTCTGATAATATCGGCTTTAGATGTTGTAGAGCTTCAATAAATGTCTGTTCTAAGCCAAATTAAAACTAGTGGCATTTTGTTGGTCTTAGGAAAGGCCTGTTCTCAGTTTGAGCTGCTAGTGAAAAACTTCAACACAATGCAACTGCAGTTACCAGAACCAGGGGAGCATATTTACTGTGACTGGCAAAGGAGTCCACTGGAACACCATGCTATTTGCCAGGAAATGAGACTGTTACCTGCCGCTTTACACTGCATGCAGAGCTAGTGCCAAAGGGAATAAAGTAAAGGTAATGACATGTGTGACAAAAGGAAGTAGGTTAATGATTAAAAAAAAAAAAATCTTATTAAATGAAGGAAAACACTGTGAACTTCTGAACAATTACAGTTGGAAAACGTCCCTTATGCATAAGTTGGTTTCTGACTGAAGACTAAAGCTACTGTTAACTAAACCAAGAGAGCAGCTCAGGGAGACACCAGCTTTCAGGGACTGAATAGATACTGCCTGGGGACGGTCCCACAGCAGCTGGTAAATGCACATTTGATCCAATTCCTATGATGCTAGAAGAAGACTGACTACTCACTGCAGTGTGCAGATCTGTTTTCAGTGTCTGTATAATCAGTTTCTCCAGGAGGGAGGGGATGTCAAGCTATTGTGACATTGCTAAAGAGGGTCATGCAAACAAATTCCTCTTCTACTGAGGAACCTCCTGTTTGTTCTAGAACATGCACTGCAAAGTGTTCCTTTACCTGTTGAAGCATGGAGTAGGTGTAAGATCTGTGTTACCCGAGAGGAGATGGGAAATGTACCTGCTGGTGTCATAAACCACTCACAAGAAAATATCTATTCAGCAAGATTGCAACTGCATTTCCTACACTTCAAAGTACTTTTAAGTAGCAACCAAACCTCTGCTGCAGCAAATGACTGAACTTAGTAACGTTGCTGTACCGGTATCTGGTGTTTCTTCTGAACAGCCAGTTTTGAACAGCAGTATTTCCTGCTCAGTGTCTACAGACCAGCATGAAGACTGCACTACTACTGGTTCTATTTTATTTCTATTTTGCATCAGCTTTATAAAGACTGAGAATGAGGAAACACTGATGCAGAGGCCATACCTCATTAAGCCTGACTATACACTCCTTACCTTATTTTCAGACAAGCAGCATCAGTTTATGGGGTAGTGTAAAAATTTCCCGTTGCTTTGATCACCAGCTGCTCTGGTTTACATTTGCTGTGTCAGTGGCTGATTTCAGGTAATGACTCTTGGTTTTGTTCCCATTGCGTATTCCTGTATAAAGTGCTGCCTGCTCACATGTAAACATCAGCAGGGTCCTGGGTGTTCGCCTCTAGTGTCAGGCATATTTTACTTCAGTGTGGTCTGCTGGTTGTTTCAATATATTTTCATTGTGTTTGAATCAATAGCAGTCTTTATTGATGCTGCTGCTAACTGATTAATTGACTGATCTCAAACATACATCTCCCAGTATAGGTGGCTGGCTGCCTTTAATGGAAAAGTTAGGAGTGATAACTGGTCTCTTTTAGTTGTTAAAATGACAGGTATTACGTCTTTGTGGATAAAGAATGGCTTTACATGGTTAGTTACAGTCAGTTATTCGAATTTAGCAAAAGCTTTTCTGCTGACCTCTAAGGTTTAGACTATGCTGTTGGAGTTTGTTGCTTAAGAAGATACTTTCACTGAAAGATGTTTTAACCTATTGAATTTAACTTTTAGAAGGTCCTGCCTACAACTCACAAAATGCTGACTATGTGTAAGGCAACATGTCTGTGATACAGTCAAAACCCTATGGCCTTGGTAACTTCTAGCACGGATCCTTAGTCCTGGAGGAAGATGCTTTTCCCGTGACAAGCTTAGGCTTGCTTAGCAAGCAATACCCCATGGGTCTCTCTAATCCAAGTGTGGTTAACGGAACTTCCCTGTTTTTCTGTTTGTTCTGCACCTTCTACTTTTCTTTGTAAAAGATCCATTAACTACAACTCTCCCTGCCAATTGTTTGCCTGATTGAAGAGTTGTTTTTGCTTAAAAAAAAAAAAAATGAGTTTGCCCTCACTGCTATTTATCTCCAGATGACCTTCAGTGCTATTTTAATTTGCCATCTTCAGATGCCTCTGAAGTTTATTGACTTCAGAGGCATCAGAGAGGGAACTTTCTCAAGGCTATTTTCTCTTGACAGAGGAACAACATCATAACCAAACCAGGGGCTGGCTCTGCCTGTCTTTCTTCCAATGGGGACTAAAGGAAATGGGAGACTTAGTTAATATCCAAGAATGTCCCATCTTGACTCATTAATATCAGAGGAGAGCTCAGGCTCTAAAATGTTCCCAATTGGTGGCGTGGGGGGATAAAACAAAAGGTCAGTCCTCTTCACCCTACAGGCTCTCTTAATGGATCATACTGTGAACAGCTTAATGCTGTGACCTTGCAGGTCTTCAGGCACCTGAAGGGATCAGAAAGGATTTGGCTACTTGAAGGAAAGCAGGGAAAAAACTAAGTCTCTTAGTGTCCCTCTTCATGGGTCATCTTTGGTTGCCTCCCACTGGATCTTGATCTTCTTTGTGTGATCTCAGAATACTCACTCATCACTCAGTGTAAGTCCCTGAGGTTCTATGCTCCACTTCAACTCCATACTGTGTAAGCTCTGGATAGCAGTGTAAATATTTCACAGCTGCTTGCTGAAATGTATTTGCTCTGGGCTCTGAATGTACACTCTGTACTAAAAATGTGCCTGACACTTGTCAATGTCCACCCCCTCCACCCCAAAGCAGGCACAGGTTTATGAAGCATCTTTCAATGCCCTGGCTGCAAAGAAGGAGGAAGGGTCCTCTTCTATTAAGTTTGTCTTGATCTTATTTTAAAACTATAATCTGAGGATGAGGAATTACAGCTTCTGTGAATTACCTCACCCACGTCAGCATCTCACCTCGAGATGTACCAACCCAACTGACTTGCTGGGAAGTTAATGCTTACTCAGCATCCTTGGTGACAGGCAAAAGGATAAAAGGAAGAAGTGAAACAGTGTAGAACATATAAATGAGATAGATGAGAATACTTGAATTCTTTTATGTTCCCGTAAGGGAAAAAAAAAATAATTATGGAGAGCTTTTCCTTGAACATTGTCTGAGATTATAATGATTTTAATAGTAAAAGTTTAAAAGACTTTGGGGAAATATGATTTTTTTTCCTTTTAATCTCATTGCAGAAGTCTGGTACTTTTCCCTGGATCTGTAATTAATAGGTTTTTATTTTCTTCCTTAGTATTTGGGGCTTAATACATAAATGTATGAAAATAAAAACAATGGAGTTGTAGGAAACATTATTTCAGATGAACTATGACAAGATGTAGTAAAGTCCTGATACGTATTTAGTATAAAAATAATATTCCCTTAGTATTCCTAAAGCTTCTTTGTTTTGCCTCCCTGTTGACCACGAGGTGTCACTCTGGTACCTCGGTACTGACAACTACTGCAGGGGGGCAGGGAAGACCACAAAAACTCTACCAGACTCTTCTGGCTCCATGAAAAATTGAAGGGTATTTATTTTCTGGTAGGCAGCCAGGCTGAAAATACTATCTGAATTGAAAGCCTTTCATGAAACATCTGGGCAGTTAAATTTTGCTAACTTCAAAGATGTCCTGTACCATACTGACATACTGATTTCTTTCTTTAGTGAAGAATCACTTAGGCTAACACACAAAGGCCTCTGTAAAACTATTTCATGCTGAAATTAATGATCAGAATGACCACACTTAATAAAGCAAGTATTATAGACGTGCCAGTCAATATAGTTAAACTACACCAGGCTCATAATCAGTCTCACAAGTCCCGAACTTGTGTCCACAGTGGCCAGTTTTGCACTAGAATTTTTTTTAAGTCTACATGCTTAATCTCTACATTTCCCACCCTGTACCTGATATGTGCACGCAAAATTGTGTCCCTCTTTGTTTTGCAGTCTTTCGTTTTCTAAGGACCTTTCAAAAGCTTGGCTACATTATCTGCTAATTTAAAAACCCCCAAAGCTTCAAGTTTATAAAAGTTGTGAATTTGGTCCTCAGTACTAACTAAATATAAGATCTTGGTTTTATTTGTTGATACGATGTTCTCCTAAATGCAAAAGCTCTGGTCTAAAAGCAAAACAATGTAAAATGCTTCCCAGATGACTCAATCTGCTCTGAGGCGTGGGATTATAGAGTCACATGCCTGGCAAAATTCACTTCAGTGCTGCTGTACCAAGTGTTAGGGGTTTTTTCTTCTCTCAACCTACTTAATGATGTACAGACACATAACTAATATAAGTTAACGCTAATAATTCTGTTCACTGAGCTGCTTGAGGCAGAAATGCAGGTGCTAACGTGTAGGAGGTGTGCTTTGACAGTTACCCTTGAGAATGGAAAAACACAGTAATCGTTTCCCAATTCTCATTCAAGTGCATATAGTATGGTCTGGGTAAAAACATATTTTATACATGGTCAAAGAACGTAACTATACAGCAGGCATCCTCTCTTACGACACGTGGCCCTGTTAAAGTACTTGTTCTGGTAAGTGGCAAAATACTAATACTGCCTTTTCATAATGGGGCTTTTTTCCACGAAAGAGATGTAAAATGACACACAACATACCCATCTCCACAAGTAACATACATTCTAAGGCCAATGATTAAGTATGAAGATAAAGAGAGTCTTTAGTAAAATCTGTCATTGGCTTAACATAAGAGAGTTACCATATGTCATTCTTCAGCTAATGGAAGCCCTGCCAGAGATCGACTGTATGATTTAGCTCTTACTGTTCATCTTCAGACCTCAGACCACGAGCTGGGCTGTGTGCCTTTCCAACAGAAGCACTAAACCTCACGGCCTGGGGTGCTCAACATATCTCTCAGCTTCTTACTGAAGGATTACAGGTAAAAAAAAAAAGTCTACAGAGGATGTCCTTTCCTCCCTCCCCTTAGGAAATGACTAAATGTATCCTAACTAAATTAGAGTCTTTGGACTGCTCCCACCATGGACAATAAAAATTAGGCTGGTCTCTTCAAAGCAAAGCAGGAAAACTAGAGAAATAAGTTAGAGTTCAATTTGCTCTCGTGTCAGTAAAAACAATAAACTTCAGCTATGACATTATGGTCTGCTACAATTAAAACAGATTTTATATAGGTGAGTGAATTGCTAAGTACAATTTTCTCATGTAATACACACCACACAGTTTGAAATTACTTTTTTAGTTCAGAATAGCCATGACTTAGAAAAAGGCAAGTTTATGGATAACAAAAAAAAGCAGTGCTTGTCCAGGTTTCCCCTTCTTCAAGTATCTGAACAAATATCAATTAGCCCTCAACATCTCTCTGTTGTCATAACAGAAAGTAATTGAGATTATTCCCTACATATATTTACCAGTTATTTTAATCAGAGAGAATGCTTCTAAAGCAAAAGATTGTGTTTTGCAATCTCTCTGCAACCAAGCAGCACTTAAAAATATTTTTGCTTTGGTTCCATGGTTTGTTTGATTTGATTTCTTTAGTTCTTAGAATAGGAGTAAATGGACTGAAAATCCATTTGGTATTTCGAAATCCGGAGAGTATCTCCCAGCAGACAAAGCCAACAGCCTCAGTAGATGTGTTTCAGAGAAGCCCCTTAGCCTCTAGGGAAAACTTACATTAGCTGTGAATTGGAGCTTTGGTGTTTCTAGGACCATTTCTGCAATGAGCTTCATGCAATGTATGGCTGTTTGTCTGGGGAAAGCCACAGTCTTGAGGAGGCTGAAGCAAAATTGCAAGCTCTGGACTTCCTATTTGTTGACCACAGGTGCCAATTTTCCTCTTAAAATGTGATTATTACATTTACAACACAAATCTGAGTTGAAACTCAAACAAAACTAGAAACTAGGCTGTTCAGTGTTACCTCCAGCGGAGAGCAAAATAAACACATTCCTGCAGTGTGTTTTTCCACAGCCAGACTCAAATTTCATATCAAACAAATCTAGCAAGTGACAGGTCACAACACATGCCTTTAAAATACCAGGGAAAAGAAAGCTTCTTCAGCAGCAGTCAGATAAACAATACCAAACCCAACCCCCAAAATTCTGAAGAGCCACAAAGCATGTTCAAGTCAGTTCGGTAGCCAGCAGTGGTTATTCTTCCAGTCATTCCTTGTGTTTGACGAGGAACTGCCTCGTTGAATAGCTCTTAACACCCCTGTCCTGAAAATATTCTGTTGCTTCAAGTGTCTTGGGGGAAAACACCCAAACCAAACCAACACACTGCTGCATTTCAATTCTGGCTTGCTAGGACTGAGAAGGAACACAGAACGAGGAATAAACTCAAAGTCTTCCTTGCTTTACCAAAGGCATGAAAAGGTTATTCTGGGATGCAGCATCCCCACGAAGCAGCTGCCCCATACTAGGTGATATATGCTTTTGGCCTATGACAAATGGGAGGTAATCCAAGTTTAGCTTGTACCAAAAGAATATATTAAAAATGACAAAAAGCTCAGTCTGATCTAAGCAACTGAGCCTTCAGAAAGTTCCCTGACCAGCAGGAAAGTTTCTCACCATCTGCCCCTACAATTTCAAAATGACAGGCTCACAGCATTTGCCATAATTTTGACAGTGCTTGACTTTGCCATTTTAATAAGTTGCCTTCCAAAGAAAAGCTTTTCCTGTTCAGCGATATCTCTTTAAAGGGTCCAAAAAGCCCTCCCTATTAAGGAGTTAAAATCAGCTTTTTAGATTTTGCCTATGGGATTGTGGAACAAGAACGTGGGACTCATTCAGAAGCGGTTCACGCTGTGGGAGTTATATGTGAGCTGGAGAAATCAGTGTCAGAAAGATTTGATATAAAAGTATTATTA